>JAOXNK010007784.1:0-19676 GCA_028566675.1 Hypoxylon intermedium | reverse complement strand
TGGAGCCCTTACCGACGACACATTACCACTCCCCTCAAAAGCGCGAGAATCCGCAGCTACAAACGCTGATGGCAAGCAAGATGACAGTGCAGGGAAGGAAGACGAAGAGACAACTCTTCCAGAGCCTAAGGAGGCTCATAAGGCAGATCTCGTATCCCACTTGTTGGTTGTGGGCGCGATTCCTGAAGCTCTATTCATCTTGGGACGCTTTCCTTGGCTTCCAGAGGCATACCCCGACGAGATTTTCCCAGCTGTCAATCGTATCCTACTTCACAGCCTTGGCAAAGTCTTCGAAGATACCCGGCCTACTGAGGTTCGGCCCGTAACTGCTGATGTACTTAAGCCAGACATAGCTCCAGATCAATCCGGGATGGCTAAGGGCAAGCTAAAGCTTAGTGATGGTGCCCCCGTCAAGATGTTGAAATGGCCGCATGCTGATGGGAGCCATAAAGGCACCCTTTATCGGTTCTATCTCGATGAATGGGCAGACAATGTTCCGGTTTGCCAAACAGTTGATGATGTTTTCACCCTTTGCAGCACATTCCTCAATATTTCTGGCGTCAACATTGGGAGAGAACCTTCACTGGTCAAGAAACTAGCTGCGATCGGCGTAAAGAGCTTTTTGCAAGATCAATCACCGGAAAACATTGCCCGTTGGCAAGATCTTCTTCGACGGACGCTTGTTCCGTCCCTGTGCCTCAGCGATGCTAACGTGGATGCCGTGGACGCTGTTTGGGATCTCCTCAAACATTTTCCGACACAAGTCCGCTATACTATTTATTCGGAGTGTTATGAAGGGCAAATATCGCGACTTCCGGCCATGGCCAAGGCCTTCAAGAACGCTCGGGTGGACACGTTGGCCACATTGAAACGGCTGTCTTTGCAGAATATCTCCGGCTCTGCGAAGAAACTTGCTAAAGTGGCCCTATCATCGCCTGGCATTGTGTGCAAGGTTGCACTAGACCAAATTGAAGCGTACACCAACCTCATTGAAGCATTTGTAGAGTGCACCAAGTACTTCACAGAGATGGGCCACGACGTCCTTGTTTGGTCTCTCCTGAGCTCGTTAGGTGGCAAGCAAAGGAGTAGAACCCAAGAGACATCCGTCCTCTTAACAAGTCGATGGTTGCAAGCCCTCTCTAAATTCTCTGGGAGGGTCTTCCGACGATACGGCAACATCGATGCAACTCCTATCATCTATTATGTGAACGACCAAGTCTCCAACGGAAACTCGACGGACTTAGTCATTCTACGAGAGCTCATCACTTCAATGGGCGGAATCGTCTCGGACATCGATTTCACCGACGCTCAATTATTTGCCTTAAGCGGCGGTGAGCTTTTACGACGGCAAACACTGACCAGCTTAGGCGATAAACGCTACGAATCCGCCAAAAGTGCTACTCGCTTTATGAAGGCTCTAGTACAAACAGATCTCGCTTGCCGACTCCTGACGAACATGGCCCAATATCGGCAGTCCGCGATCTATCGTCTGCCAGAGAACGAGACCCATATCAAATATTTGGCTTCGGTGATTGACGATTCTCAGCAAGCTCTTGTTCAGTATATAGAGCTACTGCGAAATAATCTGACGCCTGAGCGATTTGATGCACTCATGCCTAGCATCCCGCGATTGATGACAGACTTTGGCCTTGATGCCAACATCGCCTTCATGATAGGCCGTACCAGCCTCCAATATTTCATGATCGGCCCGGGTGAAAAACTTCCAGTTATCACTTCCGAACTAACAACGGATGTGGATGGTGACGTGGTCATTGATACGAAAGCCAACGATGGTACGGCGACATCATCTGCCAGCCAAGATAATGATGATCATATGGCAGTAGATTCGCCAGGTACCGACGAGGGAGAGCCACGGCAGTCGACGTCCTCAACTGTAAATGGCCAGAAATCTGACCGTTTCTTGGAAGTGCTTGGACCTATCATCAGTTCTGTGCGGACATCAATGCCTTCAGAAGTATGGGGGAAAATCAGCCCTGAATTCTTCGTTCTTTTCTGGTCTCTTCAGTCAGGGGATCTCATCGTGCCAATCAACAGCTACGAATCAGAGATTATGCGGGTAGAAAAGCAATACGCAGAAGTAAAAAGGGAGCGAGGCGACATGAGCACTAAGAAGAAATCTCTTGACAGCCTCGTCCAATTGAACAAGGATCTCGCTGCCGAAGCAAGTGCCTGTAAAGAACGAGTAAGCAAGACCAAAATTCTGCTGATCAAGCAAAGTTCGCGTTGGTTCAGCTCGAACGCAAAGGCGGAGTCAACTGCCGATATATTTATCGAAGAGTGTCTCGTTCCCCGAATTCTCCTTTCGCCTAGCGATGCAGACTTCTGCCACCGAATGATTAAATTCATGCATTCTAGTCGAGTACCAAATTTCAAGCTTGCAGACTTGTACGATCGATTTTTCGGCGTAAACAGGTTGCGTATGATGATATTTGGTTGCACTGTTAGAGAAGCTGAATTCCTCGGTCGTTTCATCAAGCTCACCTTGGGTGATCTTGGAAAATGGCATAAGGACAAAGATGCGTACACCAGAGAGGCTACCCAACAGGGGAAACTCGGGTTTGCAACGGCCTTCGACGACAAAGGTAAACCAGTATCATTCATGGAACATGACCAGTTCCGTGATCTCCTCTGGACATGGCATCGGAACCTGTCTACGGCCCTAAGAACCTGTATGATGGGAATGGAATGGATGCATATCAGGAACGCCATTACAGTACTAAAGTCGGGTCTTGAACACTTCCCTGCTGTGGACTTTATGGGAAAGCAGTTTCTACAGGTGCTCGGGAAAATTGCGGAGCGTGAAGCTGCCACAAAGAATGATGGAGGTGAAGACGGGCAGAGTCACAGGGTGGATCTCTCGGTCACTGCAAATACGGCCACATCTGCCCTCAAAAAGTATTCGCGTAATTGGGTCATGGTTCAAGCTTTCCGCTCTAACACTGTAAGTCTTGTATATAAGTCGTACCGGAAATCAGATATGCTAACTGTGTGGCAGAGCGGCGATTCCGCGGAGGATAAAAAAGCAGCGGAGCTTCCTAAGGTCGCACAGTCATCAGGTCTCCGGCCAAATGCAGCAGAATTCAAGCCTCCGTCGATAAGGTGAGTTGAATTCATGACAATTATTTTGGCACACGTCTCATACTTTCGCAGCGTCCCTACACGAACCAAAGCCACTGCTGAGGAAGAAGACGGGGAGGTTAAGGATGTGAAGATCTTAACCAAAGCTGAGCCTATTAAGAAGGATGTAGAGTCCTCACGGTCTGCGCCGCCCAGTAAGGATGACACCCCGAAGCCGACTCTCACGTCTCAAAACTCGGACCCAAAGCTAGTCCCAAGCCGATCCTCGACTCCAAAGTCTGTACCACCCGCGTCCGGTCCAGCGTCCGGTGCAAGGGCGGACCCGAACCGTCCATTGACTTTGGCCCCTGCGCCTGGATTGCCTAGTCGACCAGAAGTTCCATTCCCTGCGCATTTCACCCACGATAAATTTGGGCAGATCACAACTTCCACGCACCCCCGTGATCACAGGGATCCTAGAGAAACTAGAGACCCTAGAGACCCTAGAGAGGCACGAGTTGCAAGGGATCCCAGAGATGTTCGTGATCCTAGAGAGCCAAGAGATCAACGAGACCAGAGACCATTCAGGGCTCCGGATGATTCACGTTCGGGTAGAGGACGTGACCAGCAAGCTGTCGATCGTCGAGCACCCGAAACTATACCAAGAGAACCTCCGAGATCCGAGAGGGATCGGCCACCACACCGACAAGACTCTAGCCGACGGAATGAACCACCTAACCCACAGGATCGCGATAGTCACAGTTCACGAGATCGCCCTCTACCTCCTAGCGGCGCTAGTCGTGGCCCTGATGCGAATCGAACACAACGTGAAAACGTGACTACAGCTAATCCTATGCCTCCTCCTCCACAGCCAGAGGTTCAGGGCCCGACGGTAAACCCGGAACGGGCACGGCTAATTAACGCCGATACTATGGTGAATCCTGCTCGAGCTGCTCTCATAAATGAGACGAGGCCTATTATTCGCCCGCCTCGGGAGGAGAGCCGGGATCGTAACGGTCCTCGACCGCCGTCTCGAGGTGACCGTCCGGATCCTCGCCCTACTGATCCGCGCGAAGATCGGTCTAATCGACCTCATCGTATGGAACATCCACCCCGGGACCATTGGAATGAACCAACGCCATCTACTGGCCCCAAAGGTGGCAGGAATCTCGACAGCGGTGGAAGTATGAATGATAGACCACGCGATCCTGCTGCGTTCCAAGGTGCGCCTCCGATATCTCGGAGCGAGTCTGAGCATGGCAGACTAAACAACCAAGATATGGATTACGGTCGTCTAAGCTCCATCCCTTCGCTCAGCGATTCAACGAATCCTCCGGAGGGCCCACGAGGCCGCGGACGGAATTCGAACCGCGCACCGGCCAATCCACCAGGACGACCGGATCCTAGGTTTCCAGGTAATGATATTCAAAGACCTCCGTCGCCGGACAGGCACCATCCTCCTACTGGTCCTGCGTCGTCTAGACCACGTCGAAGTCAGGCTGGAGGGCAATATGGTCTTGGAAATGGCCCGGCCATTCCGCCAGCAGCTGCTAGTCCGGGAGGAATACACCCAGAAAGACTGAGGCAACTGAACCCAAATGCTCCTGCTGTACAACCCCCCTCCCATCAGCCTTCGTACCCAGCTCCTGCATCTAGCCCGGTTCCTGTGCATCCCGATCGCATGAATCAAATCAGTGCATCGCCTTCAGGACCTCCGCACCAAGGCGGCCGATCTGCTCTGCCACCTTTACAAACCCCTGATCGGCCTTCTCTCCCTGGGACATCGGGCTATCGTCAACCATCTGGAAATCTACCAATGGCCCCCGGGCCTGATAATTCTAGTCTCATTTCCGCACCTACAGGCCCTTCGGCTGCTAATGACCGCACTAGGACTGGGGGAAGAAGGCAGTTGTCGGGCATTAATAATATTCTACAAGGAGCGAGCCCCACTATACGCCCAAGAGGCTCTCGAAGCAACCTAGTCGGTTCTGACGCTCAGGTGCTCACGGGTGCATCTCCCGTCTCAACACCCATTCAAGAGCGCCCAGACCCTAATATTCTATCCAACGAGCGTGGTGCGAATGGGGGTGAACGTTCTGGACGAAACGATCATGAGCGGGGACGAAGGGAGCATGGTAATGCCGAACGGTCTTTACGCTCTTCACGACGAAGCAGCCGAGATCGTAGTCCGGATAGGGAGGGAAGACTAAAGGATCATCGTGAATATCGGGATCGAAAGTCCAATACGGGACCACCACTTCCCATTCACGGAAGAGAGGGGGAAATGGAGCCACCGCGTCGGTCAAATCGAGACCATACGGTCGCTAGTCGCGAGCCTTTGCCTGGTAGTGGCAGAGGTGATTTAATGGGTACTGGTCGTGATGTTCCACGAGAGTCACGTCATGGTGGTGGTAGGCATGAAGACTATGGACGTGGACGAGGCGGGGGCGGAGCAGGCGGTGGACTACGTGGAGGTGATGACCGTCGGGAATCGCGCGGAGGTGACGACCGAGGCCGCAAGCGCCGGAGCGATGAATTCGGAGGGCCAGCCGAGAAGAGACCGAGACGCTAGAAGCGGGAATCGTATTACTCTTCTCAGTCTCGCATGTGAAATACCTCGATGGATTTCATTCGTTTTGCGACCATGTATTATGAGATCGACTCAGGGACAATATGCGAATAACCGAAAGCAAAGTAATAGAAGGACAAACGGAGGCAGTCGAGTCATTGGAATCGTTTTTTAGCATTCGTCTGCAAGGAACGGTGTCAGAGGGCCAAAGGCGAAGGACAAGTGAATTAGGTCGAGATTTCGATCACATTACTAGCATTTACCAACGACCGCTTTGGCATTATTTTTAGTTTTTCTGCACAAAGAAAAGGGAGGAGGCAAGGGCATCTCCACGGCAAATGATCGGCCAGACACTTAAGTCCACGGACACAAAACATTAATTCAGACACTTTTCCTATTTCACGGTTCTTTCTTCCGGCATCCAGAGATACCACGAAAATACCAATACCACTCTGTACAACAACAATCAAGCTTATGATACCCATCTCTATACCACGCGTGCTCGCGTACTCCATACCAATATTCATGATTTTTGGCGTCAGAACACATTGATTCGGCGCAAGGCGTTTAAGGGCAAGGAGGATAAGGGGAGCTGTAGAAATGTCACGGGAGTCAAGGGATGAGATTTACATATACCCCTTTTAAAATGATGGAAGGATTTGTTTGCATTGGGAAAAGTTCTCCGGTCCTATTAGAAGATGATGTATGCAGCGATGGCAGATTAGACGACATGATGAAGGAATTCGTGAGAATTCCCATCATGTCTTGTAGATGTGTTCATAGTAACGCAAAGACCTCCCCTCCCTACTTCAAGTCACTACATCGTAGGCGCCTAATTCATCTACGCATGCAGATGTGTCTATATATGAATACCAACCCATTAATCATTAAGATCTGAATATGTTAACCTAATACCATGACGGAGGAATTAGGTGCACCAGTAGTTAACAAAGCCAGCCACAGGCAGTACCAAGTTGCAGAATTGCAAAAATTCCACTCGATATTTCTTTGTACAAACACTAAACACAAAGGTATCTATCTAAACTCTATGCCGCCTTTGCCCTAACTCAGCCAGCACAGCTGTTCTGCTATGCAATCTGGGATCGTAGGCAACCCCCCCAAAAATGGCGGTGCTCAAACATAATGTGCAAATGATACAATGGCGATGCAACGGGATCGGTCAGTATCAGTAGAAAAAAGGGAAGCCAACAAAATGAACACATCATCCAGCAGTGTCGCCTGGAGTAGACAGCCTGTCAAAACGCCTTGCATTGCACAAAAAAAACAACCCCCTTTCACTTTCGGAAAGATTTCCATCCGGAACGCCAAATCGCAAGGCTGACCACCCGCAAACCGAATATGCAGTCATGTTGAAAATTACACAGGAAAGAGTATGCATTACGGCTGTTATATGCCATATCACATTGCACCACCCTGCGGGTTCCGGTTGCCCCAAAGAGCATTACCGACATGGGCTTGCGTTGAAGTTCTCGTCGGTTGTCGGGCTGCACCTTGCTGCTCTTGCCAGCCCCTTGTGCTTCCACCCTGGTTACTATATATGCCGCGAGGGTCGTATTCGTAATGCGTGCTTGCGGCTCCAATATCACCTTTAGGGTCATCGTAGGGCGGCGCATACATTCCGGGCGGCGCAGGCTCATCCTGGAATTGGGCCTGTCTTGGGTCTAGATACGGGTTAGGCTGGCGCCTTGGGGGACTCGCAGGGTTCGGTTGCGCGTGGTTGATTAAGCCAGCGCTCTCCTCGGGCAATTGCTCACCAGGTGACTTGGGCAGGCCAAACGCGCTCCGACGGAATTCACTAGCGATAGGTAGATGCTCTGTGCTCTTCGTGATGGGAGGGTTCGCACCATACGGTTTCATAGGATAGCTGGTGTCCACGTCACCAGCTTTCGCCTGGTAGCTGCGGTCTTGGTGGCGGTGCTTAGCCCCCACGAATAACCATCGCATACCACGCCCGAAGGCTTTGATAACATCCCACAGATTGAGAGCATCCACAAAGGCTTTGAGGCCCATGAAGCCGCCCATCTTAGGGCCGTGCTCGTTCTCGTGAGGCGTTGCACCAATAGACGGATCGGGAACGGGGTAGAAGTTCGTCTTCGCATTTTCGACATATGGTGAGTAGGGAAACGCCCATAGGTGTAGAATGGAAAAAAGGGCCATCTCGACGCAGAGCATCAGACTAGGTATGCCCACTTTCAAGTCGGGATAGGAGAGGACAGAATTCGGATTGACGATGTGAAGTGTCGATGTGCCGAGAGAGATGGCAATCGTTTGCCAAAAGGACAAGAAGATGACGAGCTTAATCGCTAGGACCTTGAGGAATGGCTGGTGGTCCGCTAGCGGCTCTCGTAGTTGGACGTAGAACTGGACTAGACAGTACATGGCAATAGTTACTGCTATACACTCGACCGCGATAACCTATGATAGTGTGAGTGTTATCCCATTTCCTACCGCGACATGGCAAAACTTACCCAGATATGGGCGAAGATAGGGCTGTTGGAACTCTCGCAGTATCGTTCGAAATACTGCGTCACGACGGCGGTGATGGTCATTGCGACTCGGATGAAGCAATATTGATAGACGCCGACCCAGACGATGTTGAACCATGTGAGACCGCTCTTAGGAGTCCTCCAGGGGCCTTTCTGCCCACCGCAACACTTGGCATTCCAACTCACTGGAAATACCCATTCTTTCACAGGGTGCATATTTCGGAAAAATTCCTTCTGTTCGTGCAAGTCGGGTGCTACATAGTGGCACAAGAGTGCGAAGAAAGAGGCGATGGCGAAAGCCTCGTAGCAGTCGCTGAGAACCTGGAAATAGACGGCATGCCAGTAGTACCATATACTAAGAAAAGCCGAGGTCGCATATATCGGGACCATGAACAGAATGCGAATGATACTAGAGCGGATTAGTTAGCTGGCCTGTCGACATGATGTTGACATGGGCGACATACTGTCTCTGTTCTCGGGGTTTGGTGTAATTGAGGGCATGCCGCCACATCAAGTAGAAGCTCGAAATATAGGATATTATGGTAGCGGCGCCGGCGATGATGAGGGCGAGCTGGTGGAAGGTCAAGGGTCCCACGATCTTCTCCTCCGTCCCAACTATTTGGCAACATGTCAGCACAGTATCTTGGCGCCACGGCTCTGGGCATGCAGGAACAGGATGATCTTCAGTTGTACGTACTCCTCATATCCTCCAGCGTCGAATTACATGTTAGGTTCATCGCGCCGGTTTCGACTCGATCATTCGTAAGGTGTAATGATAGGAAAGGGGGGCTCGAAGGCCGTTCGTTTGCTCTTCGGAATCCTTCTGCCCTCTGCCAGTATCAGATTTAATAGAGATAGAGACCGATGGATACGTGTATTCTATTCTCGGGTTATTCGGGTGGCGCTTCGTAAGGAAAGGCGGCTTGT
This sequence comes from Hypoxylon intermedium, assembly GCA_028566675.1. Taxonomy (NCBI): domain Eukaryota; kingdom Fungi; phylum Ascomycota; class Sordariomycetes; order Xylariales; family Hypoxylaceae; genus Hypoxylon; species Hypoxylon intermedium. The sequence goes on along the minus strand of JAOXNK010007784.1, from coordinate 10,595 downwards.
TGGTATCATAGAATGGAATTTGGAGGCTGCGCCTCACGTTCGCGACAGAAGCTGAAATGGAAATAGAAGCGGAAATAGAATGGAAATGGGTTGGAAAAGGAGTAATAAATTCGTCAGTCAACTGGGTATCTTTGATGATTCGACTTCCTATGCTCGAGAGAACTGTTCGTGACCGGCCGGCGGGAATTGGATATTTGTTCTGGTGGATTGTAGAGGTATCGTACAGGTCGTGAGTGAGGATGGAAGCCGCAGGAATTGGCGGGTTGGGCTAAGGAGTGACAAAGGAAGACGACGGTGCTCAGCCCCCGTTGGAAAGTTACACGGGGTTCTACGGATTCGCGAAGGTTTTGAAATTGCAGGGCCCATGCCAAGTACCGAAGTAACGTGTAACTACTGACATCTTGGCAAAGGGATTCGCCCAACTCCACTCAACTACCCTGCATATGCATGTGGCTGTACATATCAGCATATGTACCTAGCACAAGGCACAGCACACGTATCGCGTAGCGGGGTCGCATACTCGTCCTCATTGGTCAGCAGCAGACGGGAAACGGCAGACACGGGTTCCCGCAGCGCTAAATCCGAAGGGACGCCGCCACTTACGTACATATCTACACTAGGTATCGTGTCAGCCCTTAGCCCTGAGTCCCTGGCTGCTTACCAAACTGCCAGATCAGATAAGAAGCAACATTTAAAGTGTAGGTATTCACGAACATAACACGTGTATAAAATATGGATAAGTGGCTAGAGCTAAATATAGAGTTAAATACCTACGGATTCAATACCTGGAGTGGGGTCTTTTACGCGGTAAAACCTCAAATGCTTTACTTGCCCAGGCAGCCCAGGATATCTACCTAGGTATACTACATGAACGCGGGGTGGTATCAACCAACCATGTTCAACTCGAGTCATTCGTTTCTTTCTCAAAGCCTCACTCGAAATATCAACTCCCTTTTCCGCTAGTACGAGAAATCTGCCATTTGCTGCACATAATATTGTTGCGATGTTTTCAACTCCAAAGACATCGATCGAGGTCGGACTTGAATATGTTGTAGAAATGACTCAGGGGTGGACTCTTCAGTGCCCCTAGGCAAGTCAAGTTCTTTGATCGAAATGGAAATTTCCACGGACGAAGCATTCAATAGTTGATGGTATTATGAGAGCTACCAGAATCTCGAAACACGTTTTTCTCGATAATGGAACTCGCGAGAAATACACTAAAGGGCTGTGGGTTGCGCTTAGTCTTATCATTTATATCTGACATGGCGTCTGAGCTCAACATTCGAACTAGCTCTAGTTGGTTTGACTTAAATCTCACTACGCTTAAATTTGTTCTCAGCCTCGATAACTACCTCTCTATTGTTGACGGGTACCTAGGATGTAGGACCTTAGGGCTTGTATATTGGATACACTCACGAAAGGGGTGATTCCTACCAAGGTTACAGTGGGAGGGATTGGGATTTGTACACCTGTGTCGAGAAATAAAATAACTACGGCGGTATCCAAAGGTGCGTAAACACTCTAAAGTACCGTAAAGATAAGCCATACAGTCCAGGGGTCCGCACCAGGCTGTAGTAGAACCTTGCGCCATATCTAATAGCCCTTGCTGTAGGCGATGATATTATATAGGCAGATATCTTAACACTGTTAAGATATTTAAAATAGTTGAAATCGTAAGCAACAACAAGGTTCTCTCACCTTCATCGGTGAGGCAGGCCCCATAGGATCTTTCGGCTAGTATAACCAATTTCACGATGTTTTAAAAGGGCTTGAGATCTTGTAATACGAGTTTTACACTGATGACCCTCATACTGGCTGTCAAGGTCCAATTGTATCATGTTCTCAGTTCGAATTAACCAACAGTCTTTCTTTGCCTCGTACATGAACGAGAACTACGTATACCCATTATTAACATATTCACTCATGAGTAGGTAGCTTTACACTTAAGCTACAACTTATAGCTCTCTCTTTCTCTATTGCTACGAGTATTTAACACACTAGGTGCTTTCGCTGTAACCTAGGTTGGTATACACTTGTAGTCGTTGCAAGTCGTATCAAAAGGTCCTACCCCTAATAGGTGTTATCTTATTACATTATACTTGTATTGGGCGGAGCCACATAATGAGGTTATCATGATACGATGGTGGGGGGTTGAGCCCTCTTACGTACCTCTAAAGACCTTCACGGATTTCTCTACTTTGTCCTTGTAAAATATATATTTTTGAAACAGTTCAAGACCCAACTCAATGAGCTCATTGGTCTAAGTTTTCCCGGCTCCAGAGGCTCCCTCCCCCCTCCCCAAGAACAAACGTTCCCGCAGCCGACCAAGGCCACGAGCTCTAAGAATATCGATCAGAACGACCGACTTAGTCCTGATAAAACACTAGTCCTCCTTACGATACTGAAGACCCCATAAAGTCACGGAATAATACAAATGGCGCTATAGTTGTCGCAATATTCATGCCTTAGAGGAATAAGGAAATTGAATTTATTAGAGATCGAGGGTTAAATAAAGGGAGACAAAGTACGACTGTGTGTTTAATATAAAGGTAAACATTGAAGATTTTTGGTTCTCGGTGAACTCTGGGATGCCATGATGCAAAAAAACGGTATGTAAAAAGTGATACCAATATGCAACTCTATCAAAACATTCATATTAATCCAAGACTTATTTCGACCTAACTATCAGTAGACCTACTATAGATATCAAGTTAAAACCGAAAAAAGTAAGACGAACGATGTTATTGCGCGAGGAGCTTTGAACACTACTTCCACAAATCATCGGCATACATACAGAGAGAAGCACTTGGTGTTCTTGTCTTACCCCCCTATCCGGGGGCTATAGGGCTACAAGATCAAACTCAAATGGTACATCCCGGGGCTACTAGGCCAGGCTTCTAATACCTAAAGAGCATAACTGCTTTTAATCTTAAGCAACACTAACGTACCAGGAGGTATTTGGTCAACTGGTCATAGGATTAACGAATAACTATCATTAATAACTTGTATGACTCTTAAGTGGTAGAGGCCCATTGATAGGTCGATCACATCTCTTCATACAAAGCTCTTAGCCGTTGGAAGTCTTTCAGATCATCAGTTAGAGCAGTATATTTCGCCTGAAAGGTTGAGGGTACGATAAGACTACCCTTTTCACGATTCAAGTGTAGGCGATAATCAATAGGACAGATGGGCATGTATTGGAAGCCGAGAATGCTTCTAGGGTGTCTGTGTAGGCATTTCTGGTGATAACCCGACCAGGCAACTTACTGGGGAAATTCTGCCCTGTAAGATTTGACAAAGATGGACGACAAGCAGAAGATCAATAACCTAAAGGGAAGTTGGGAATACTCACGCTGCTAGAATTGACGAGTGTTTCGAGACGAACTGGGTGATGCCACAATTTATTTAACCTTAATACAATGTACCTGCTGGAGATAGCCAACCATGTTGTCTCATCTGCCAGCATGATTTAGGTATACTTATAACTACCTAGTTATCGTAAAATGGAACATGAATAAACAATAATGGAGGGTTCTAGTTGAATTTGTTGCGCTTTCATGAACTTCCAACATGCTAGTCGGCATCAAAGACCTAGCCCTGTGGCCCCGGCCCTCCGGACAGAGGTTCGACCTGCTGATTCCGATCGAGGATGAAACAGAAGCGGGAGGACTTCATTTTGTATGCATTCTCGCAGTGTGTAGCAGTCAGGTTGGAAACCCCTTGCGCAACAACATCATTGACACTGCACCGTTTGGGTTGCGTCGTGGCAGCAGGCCAAGAGATACACTGATATTCCAGTACGAGTAAAGGAGAAATATAACTGTATGTATATGAGGACTTATATCTACGATAGTCATCTGGTCTATTACAAGCCAGAAGAACTCTGAGTGCAGCATGCGAAATACATACATATTCATTGTACTGGAGATAAAAAGGAGAAGACAACCAACCCAACCCCATCGGCGCATCCGCTCATCCCAACGCCGACTCTCCACCCACCGGGTCCGGAAGCCGCAAATCGCACAACTCATCGCGGCCGCGTCAGTTAGCGCTGATCAACAAAGCTTAAAAGGTCCCATTCGAGCTACGTACGTCTCTGGCTTGAGGGGCCGGCCCGCTGCCAATTTCCGAGCACCCGCCGGCCACGTGTTTGTCGAGTCATGCTTTTGCATACCTAGAGCAGCAACACGTTTTTTACTCGCGAGAAACAACGCCTACTCTAGTGTAGAGCTCCAATACATTCCGATATGCCGCTACGCGACGGGATCCCATCCATCAACAATGCTTGGAATGGGGCTAAGATCCGTACCTGAGGCTAGGCTGCTTACAGCGCCATTAATCGACTTCTGCTGCAGTGCTGCTCATGTTGTGCACAGAGAAATGTGAAACGTGAGATGAGATCCTGCTTAATACGTACGTTCGTTAATCTTCAGGAACCGAAGCTGTCTTGATTTCCAATTTCAACCTGCATATTGGTGGCGGCGAGGGAGCAAGGAGAGAGCCTATCGGATAGAGTACCTACTTTCGCGGGAAAGTCTCGACATTGTTCTATTACATTGAATCAACCGAGAATTTTAGAACTGTTTTCTTTTGGGTGGAAGGGTAGATTAATGATGTAAGTGGCTTGCAACTAAAAGCGGGAAACCTCATTTTGGATGGGCCGGCGTGTACGCAAGACAATCACTACCCCTGGACTAGTGTGAAATTGAACAATTTATGAAGGCAAGCTTACGGATGCGCCATGGCCCGGGGTGTGAAAACACGCATTCTTTCTTATGAATAGCATGCTACAATTTCCAGCATTATTACCGCTGTGTGTGCCCCAATTAGGTAGCCGTGCCTGACGATTATTTCCGACTAAGCGCTGGGCGCTTATCACATCAATGAAGATCATATACACGACTGAGCCAGATATCGAAAAACGCACTTCCGTTTTATCGGGGTTTATTCCAAATATGTCCAGCTACCGACTTTTAAATAGTCATTGGACCATCCATCAGTGGCCATCAGCGACCATCGGTGACTGCCTCTTGACCCCGTGTTATTCCTGTATGTACGGCCGATACCATGCCACGTGTGTTGCCTCCCCAGTTGCCATTGCCGTATCCGTCACCAAATACCCAATATCTACTTCCATCGTGAGGTCGAGAGATCCAGGAAACCCATCTACCCACACCTGCCTGCTTTTGGTACATGCCGGTCTAACAATCGATGCTGCCACAAAGTAACCCCCTTTCCTTCCTTGCGGTAAGTAGTCAGAGATCGAGTCTGAAAATAAGTCCGAGCGAAGAATCGAACGTGGCATCGTCATGCCCTGTGTATGTGTGCGTAAAACTTTGTGACCTTGTCCTGTAATCTCATTCTCCTAAAAACGCCATCCTGGTATCTCGTAAATGCAATGCAGTGACCCAATTGTGAAGCTAGCCAAAAATGTTCATGTACGTCGTCACCAACCGTTTCCAAGGCGGTTGATGTCCTACCCCCCAAGAAGTCCATCTTTCTGGCCTCATTCGGCATCGACTGGGTCTGGGTTCGTGGTTCGAAGTACTTTGCGCGAATAATCTTGGTTATCTTGAAGGGTATTGACGCTTTCGTGGCTCTTGTTGTCAAAGCGACTGTAGATGTTGGTTGCATACGGGTCCATACGTGGATCGTGGGGCATGTAACGACTGTTTCTCCGACCCGAAGCATTATCGCCATCCCATACCGAGGCCATCCCGGTTGTCGGGGTGCTCATCATACCCGCTGAACTTCCCCGGTGACTTCCAGGCGACTCCACGATAGGATCACCTTGCATCTGTCTCTTACGACGGAGCCAGAAGAAAACACCAGCGGCGAGGGCTAGGACTACGGCACCTAGCACACCAATTGCAACACCGACTGCTTGACCAGTGGTAAGTCCATGCTGGCTGGTCTCCATTCCAGTCGAATTGGCGTCTGGTGTGGCATCTGCGCTGGCGCTGGCAGTAGTGGTGGGAATTACGGTAACTGTCTGAAGGCTGACAGTACCTCCAGCTGTAACTGTTTGAACGGCTACGCTTGGGGTCGGCGTCGCCGTAATAGTACGCGCAGTTGTTTTATCGGTAACTTTAGTAGTTTGCTAGTACGAATGAGTATATTGTTCCTCAAATTACGGCGATATACGAAAAAGAGAGACACGAAGGGGATATCTGGGGTCAGTGGCGCATACAGGAACAGCTATAGTCGAGTGCACTGCTGACGTTGAACTAGTTTTAGGACTTGTCGTAGGACTCGTTGTGGTTGCTGGAGTTGGAGTAAGAGTGACCGTGTTCTCTACTGTCTTCGTAATGGGGTCCTGATAGCGGACACAGTTAAACGAGAAGTCCCCTGGTCGCTGCGCTGCGATGCTGTGCCAATGACCCGATAAAGAAAAGAGAGGTCCCATACGACATGACTCGAAGAGACGCCGATCGCGTAAACAAAACAAACTCAGGAAAACTTACAGGAATTGAAGCCTTAGCAGTCGATGTGCTGGGACCTTTCGTGCCCATAGGCTCCTTGCCTAAAGACATATACCCCCATAGCCCGTCGCCTCCGCATAAATCGCCCGGGTATCCAGGACATTGTTCATTGCATTCGCTATCGTCTACTTGGACTGACTGGGCGGGTTCATCATTACTGCACCAACAGAGGTGGGCCTGAACAATAGCAAAAGCGTAGTCATCTACGCAGAAATCGTGACAGAGTCCATCGGACTGGTATATACTCTCATCTAGAAAGGTATTAGAGTAAACCACGAGATGGTGGAGCTGCGAAGCTACTTACTTCCTGACGTTGAAGCCGTATTGATGCTTGCACAATAGGCTATGGGAACAGACGGAAGAGACTGGGCAAGGCCTAGATTGGCCACGAAGGTCATCGTGCCCACGAGGGCCACGATTCGGTTTGTCGAAGCCATGAGATGAGATGCCGAAGGACGGGGAACCTGCGTCGAGGTTGAGTGTTAGTATGGTAGACCATCTGGAGCCAGTCTCTTGTGATGATGCCCAACCTAGACAGACAGCGGATACGACAAGCGGGGGACTTACTGAAGTTGAGCGAGCGGATGTTTGAATACTGGTCAAATAAACCCCCCAAATTACGGCATAAACGTTACAGGCAACTAAGAGTGTTGCTCCCCAAAAATTGCCATGACAAGCCAAACAGTCTTCGATTAAGGTACGCGGGATTTGGAGAGGGCTGCCGGTTGCAAGAGAAACTCTGCAGTAAACCAGAGCGAGACCGTAGAATTACAATGCCTTCGCTGAAGAGAGGCAGAGGAAAGCACGGTTCACGACGCAGTGCGGGCCAAGTCTCAAAAAAGAGAGAATACGAGCGAGCGGACGGGAGAGAGGAAAGGATAGACGGCGCCTTAAAGATGGTGTGGTGTGGGAGACGGGCTAGCAGGGGCCCAAGCAGGGCAGGTCGAGCAAGGATTATGGATGGAGGAAACGGATGGGATGGATTGGATAGGGTAGCGGTCGGGAAAGCTGGGTGGGTGAGCACTGCAGGGCAGGACGCAGATGCCAAGGCCACGGCCGATCGGTGATGGGTGGGTTTATGGAAGCAAGGCCTGCTAACTTGGGCCGAGAAGAAGAAGAAAAAAGTGTTGAAATTGTCCGGTGGAAAAGCCAGTGTGGTTTTCTTTCTAGTCCAGCTGCTCTACGTACGGCAGAAGGCGGAAAAAGAAACAAAGAACTGATAAGAATATTAAAGATGCGCAGTATGAAGAGGGACTGCAGCAGATGCCGAATGCAATCAGTTCGTTCGTTTGAATACCTAAACTCGCTAGGTGCAGATAGGGATGCTCGGAACAACCTCGAGGAGGAATGAGTGTGGTGTGGTGTACGAATACCTCGTAGGAGGATATGGTATGGCAGGTAACAGGGGTAAGTGAAACGAAACGAGCGAAGGGAATGACCGGAAGCTGCCGAATTGTGTCCAGGCGACGGTATGGGCCAAAATGGCTAGAAAACTAAGCAAGCAATACGCAACAAGGACGAATGTATTGTTGGGGACGGAAAAAACAAAAAAAGAAGAAACCAAAAGGATGCAACATTTGAAGTTGGAATGAAGAAACACTAATACGCCGTAAGAATCCTAGGAGGAACGAATGAGATTTGACAGAAGCTAGGAGCATTCAAGATTGAGACTATTAATGCCCTTTTTGGTTTAGACGACGCGCTGGTTCATCGATCAATCTCGAGGCTAGCGCCCGGCGTTCCAACTTAGGTACCTGCCTACCTGCCATTTAACCAGTAAGCTTCCCTTCGTAGGCCCCAGTTTAGGCCCGTTGGCAGTTTCGAACGACACGGAGATCACTAAACTCAATGGCCGCGCTGGGAAGGTGAACTGGGTCTGAACATCGACTTGTCGTCACTGTTGTGTAAACGCTCGCTTACCCACTGACTGGTTGGTCACTAGCTCTAGGTACGCGGTCACAAAGTTGCCGGTGGAATTCTGCCAACCTCTCTCAAGTCCAGCTTCCAAGGTTTCCATTTGTTCTCGGACCCTTTGTTTCACTTCCATCTCGTCTGCTCCCACAGAACGTCTCGAACTGCAACACTTCATATATTCAGCTAGCTGCCCGAGTGCATGAGAGACACAGGCAGCACTATCTTAATGAGACACTCATATGATTACTATTACTAGGTATGGTACCACTACGTATATGCATGTACCTACCTACATGATGCTATCCCACCGGCAGCCAAGTACTCGTCGGCATTAGCACTTGCTCTAGCTTAATTGCTACATTCCTAGCTACAGAGCTTCCTACTTGTAGGCTGCAGGTATGTCTAGGTACCTAGGTATGGTGGCTTCGTGGTACTTATTCGAAGTTATCGAGAAATCCCAAACTCGCCTAGTCTTCGATGAGTTCGAATTGGCAGCCTACAATATCAATACCACACAATGCATCATGCAAATAGAGTTGTCGCACCTACTACTGCTTCACAATCTACTCTACGACGTAACGTGGTCAGGCTTAAGGCCGCCTACGCCATGTCAGTTCCGTGTGTGCACGGCATGGAATAAATCTTCGCAAGCCTGGGATACGTCACCGGCGCCGTGATCCAGCCAGATCACGAGCATTCGTGAAAGCGGATAGCCATGTGTTGCCTGTTGTGCGCTATTCGGTGCTAGACTCGCGAGGCGACAATGACCCTAAACATCTCGTGAGACTTGAAGTTGCGTAAATCACTCCACAACTCTCGGACACCCGAATCTCGAGTCGGATGGTCTCCAGGACGGCCTCGTACTTTGTTTACGGCGGAAACCCTTGTGATTGCACAATTGCTCGTATCACTCGACTTTAGTGCCGCGCACTACGTCTGCGAGCCCCATTCGAGTGAGCAATACGGGTGGCTGTAAAAAGCCGATCATCACATCTGCATCTCGCGTTGGCCTGCCGGACTTTCAGCTTTTTGCCTACGCGGCAATGGTCTCAATGCACCAATCGGCAAGGGACAGTGAAGGCATTTGTTATTTTTCTTATCATAAACCCCGTCCCATCTGCCAAATTCTGCTGCTGCTATCTTCCTTCATCCTCGAGATCTCCGTATGATGGCTATCAAAGCCCTCACCTCGAAGAAAACGATGCTTACACATCGTGCATGACCAGGTAGCAGTGCAGAAAGAGAGAGGCTGGATGGTCTCGACGATATGCTACCCCTCCCTTCCCGACAACGCCATAGATAGGAACAAACGAGGTGATCACCAAAAACAATCCCCCGCTTAGCAACGTTTGCCTTAGCACCATGCAGCACTATGCACAATCGCCGCTAGGTTGCTAGGTGAGGAGTTCGTTCTTCACATGACTGATTGCAGTAGATAGTTGGATTCTTGGGTGTTTTCCGGGATTCATTGCGAACTTTCGCCGATCGGACCTCGCTGCCTTGCGTCCTCGGCATCAAAAGAATGGTATCAGTCCAGAGCTGCAGGTTTGTGCTCGGCCGCGCAAGAACAAGTCTAGGTAGCTGATCTGCACCGAGCATTATGCTATTGCATAGAATAGCGCTTGGTAGGGTGCTAGCCGAGCCAAGACTCAAGACCTAAGACCCTGGTGGTGATAGCTTCAACAGAGGAGAATAGAACCCGCCAAAATAGTATCATGCGATTTTCAGTCATGCACTGAGGATACACTTACTAAGCCAGCCCGTGCCATCGGAACTTATATGATACTTTGAAGCTATCTTGGTTTGAATGGCCTTCCTCTTCTAGATGGAACTGCTCACCGCTCCGCGTGGAAAGTCAAGTTGCATCCATTGTCCCGAGTCCGAGATAGCAAACCGCACGATACAGTATACACCAATACCCAGATAAGAGCTACCAAGCTGGCTACGTGCAGGTAACTAACTAGGTGTTGTGTCTCCCCGTTTACCTACCTAGGTATCTATCAGGGACATTCAATTCCTAGATCAATAATCCCACTGCGCTGCAAGCCTCTCATGAGCACTGTGGCGAGATGTCTTTTCTTCTGCTCGGTAGCCCCACCTACCGAAGAGTGAAGCGGGCCGACGATAGAATGTATGTTGCGAGGAACAAAGACTTTTTATGTTTCTATCATGTCAACCCTCTTTTTTCATACCTTCCCC
>JAOXNK010006864.1:0-20274 GCA_028566675.1 Hypoxylon intermedium | reverse complement strand
TACTCAGCAGAGGGACAGCTCACCATCAGCTTTGGCCAACTCTTCGGGAGAGATAAGGTCGTCCTTTGGAGGATCCAAATTCACGGGAGCCTTGGGCTCGAACTTGCCTGCCATTGTACTCGTCGCGTGGTTGGAACTTGGGATCGAAAGTTGGCGAGGATAGTGGATGGTGGAGAATGAAGCTTGAAGCTCGAATCTCACGCCCAATTGGAATTGGGCATGTCGAGCTTGTCATCAGGAGTACGTACTTCGTACCCTTGCCGAAGGTGGTCTATGCGCGTGGGGTCCATGCCGAGGCGTTTTAGCTTGGCAGACAGGCAGACAGGCAGACAGGCAGACAGCTGGCGGCCGACTGAGACAGAGCTCCGAGGCCCACTGGCCCAGTAAAGAGCTCCAGTAAAAATTAACTGCGACGGCAAAAACGTTAAACGTCATCAGAGGCCTTGGAAGTTCGATTCTCTACATTCTCGATTTGCCGATGAGAATTGAATGGTGTTGGTTTCGTCTACTTGACCTCTAGCAACAGGCACCAGGACCGGCATTCATCATGTCTGCTCTGCGCAGCACCGCGATGCTGTCTTCTCGCAGTAGCTTGACGCATACGCGATGCATCCACCAGAGGTTCGCCAGACAGTTCACACGATTGCCCTCTACACGACTGGCGCAAGCTAGAACATCCCTTCAAGATGCTACCATGACCCCTAGTTTCCAACAGAGGCGGCTTCAGTCCTCTTCACAAAGTACGAATGAGCAGAAACAGCCAATGCCACCATCGAGGCTACTCCTCCGGGCCTTGAGACAGAGCCTAAGCCTTCGCCCCATACTCGGCGCATTCCGTGGCCAAAGTTTACGCTCTTTATTCCGACAGAGCCCAGAAGAGCTCGTCCTTGCCATTATCATGTAAGGGGCGCTTTGTTCCAGTGTTGGTAGTAGGGAAATGTACTAATACGAGAGGTTCGTGTAAAGTCTATGTGGCGTAGCTGGCATATCCATCTATGTGGTCTACGCGTATTTTAATTACTTTCAATCCACGCAGTTCACTCGATTTCCGCCTCACATAGCCAAATCCCTCCGCCGTGCCCTGTACTACAGCAACTACGCGCCGGATCCGAAACTGGCCCTTAAATACTACAAGATCGCCTTGCAGCAGTGCTCCGAGGCTGACCTTGATCCATTCTCCGATGAAGTCATGGGGATAAGGATTCAACTGGCTGCGTGGCTAGAGAAAATCGGTAGCTATAAGAACTCTATCGAGGTATTAGAAGCCCTTCTTCGAGACTCCCGGAAATGGGTAGAGATGATGGAGAAGAGCGTTCGCGATGGACTTGTCGACAAATCAGGAAATCTGGTAGGCGAACCGAACCCTCAAAGTCCTGCGACAGAAGGGGATGGCGAATCTGAAAAGGACGCTAAACCGGAGAACTTGTGGGCCAAGCGGACAAGAGTGCTGGGGAAGTCGGTTGGGGTGAGTGTCAAACTTGGGCAGCTCCTTGCGGATGAGCATGTCCTCCAGGGCGACTCCGCGGGAGAGCATTTGATATGGGCAGTCGAGACTGTCCTGAAAGAGCTACAGAGGCGCCAGGTTGAGGGCGTGAAGGAGGGTGAGGGCGACTGGATGACGCCGGAGCAAATCGGAGGCGCGCTCGAGGGTACGTTAACCTCAATACGTGATGGGTTTTCCAACTCATCTCATCCTCCGAAACATAGGGTTCGCTAACTAGCCACCAGCGCTGGGAAACCATTACGAGTCCAAGTCACAATTTTACCTCGCAGCACCACTCTATCTCCAGGCCATCACACTGTCGCCCTCAGATAGCTGCCATGCTGCTGTTTTGAGTAAGTGCCCAGAAAATCGTTCATGCCTAGTCCTCGTTCTACTTATGTGGTTTGCTAACAGAATTCCTAAAAGTGAACAACCTTGCTATTTCTCTAGCGCAGCAACCCGTCAATACGCCACCAGATCCTAGGCAGATCCCCCAAGCTGCCGGATCTACTGTAGCTCCCCGTCCGTCACGGTCTACTCTCCTAGCCAGTGCCCGCTCGTGGGCGCTGCAAGCTCAAGCAACGGCACAGAAAGTGCAGGGCGAAGGTAGAACTGAGGAATGCGACGAAGCTTGTGCCGTCGCACTGTGCAATCTTGGAGACATTGCAACCATGGCCGGAGACCCCGAAGAAGCCAGGCGCTGGTTTCAGGAGTGCCTGGCGTTGAGCAAAAGTATTCGTTTTGAACCAGGAGTGGCGCAAGCTCAGGGTGGCCTACAACGTTTACATTCTCCACGTACAGCTCCTTCGGAGGGATCTACATGATCGATTGCCGTCACTCCTATAATCTAATCTCTCCGTTTCTCGGATCAAGGTCAATGTTATACGCCCCACCTAGCTGTTGTATCAAGGTAGGACTTGAGGCGAAGAAAGAAAGCTAGTTGAATGTTGTCTGTCATGACTACAATTCCCAGCTTCGTCAGATGTGGAGGCCATAATAGCAGTTTTAGTACACTGCATGGCTGTAGGTAGGCCAATAATGAAAGATCTCCTAGGCCGTTGTGGAAACAAAATACGCACAAGATGCGCTGCAAATCATCCGACACTGTCGGAGCGAGAGATACCAACGATTTGTCAAGGCGACCGAAGATTAGAAGCGTATTGGAAACATACCACTGCTCCCGTTAGCATGTCACTTGACTTTATCATGGGACGGCTTGAGCAGAGGAGAAGGTTGGTGGGGTCGAAAACGAGTATCGCGAAGGAAAGCCTGCCAACGCAGGCTTAGTCCAGAGAATCCTCGCGTGCACGCTAGACGGCATCACTTTTAGAAGTCGAAGCTAACCAGAGCCACGGTGCGGAGCCGAAACGGCATTGGACGGAGGAGGGATGGAGGGTCGGGTCCATTACGGTAGCTCGCATTTGTTGTTAGATCTTTCGGCTTTCGGCATGACGGCCTTTCCGGAACGATCTGAATAGCTTCAAGAATCAGTAGCGCCCCCCACACACACTATTGATAAATACACAGGCTACTTCCGGGTTCCAAGCATTTTTCTTTAAAGTGTGGCCGTTGTGGGCTGTTGATCTCGAGACAGTGAAAGGGATTAGGCCTAGAGCAGTGGAGACGCTACCATTTACCGTCTCCGTGGAGGTGGAGGTGTAGTTCTACACGTAGATAGATGGGTTCTTCAAGTTCTAGAATTACCCAAGTTGTACATACGAGTACCGCCTGTCAGGTGTCAGGTGTCAGCTCTCACTCGCTTCCGCGCCTAGCAGTAGGGCCGCGGGGAACGGCGGAGTGCATGTCCGCTGGACCTGTCAGAGTCCAGGGTTGGGCTACTTGCTCCTTTTATCGATCATGAGCGCGGCGAGAAACGGTTCAGCCAAGTTGCGGCACGCGCTCAAGCTCAAGTGGAAGCCCCGTTCCCGTCGCATATGCAATATGTTCTGACATACAGTACATGGTGAGTGAGTCTTGAGGCTACATGCCCGCCTATTAAAATTCATGTGCATACAATACAGTGTTCCATTAGGTGATATCCTAAGGGGGCACTCACTTCTCGAGCATCTCCTAGGAACATATTAATTTGGCAATGGCGTACACGGCGGAAAGACACGAGATTAGGAGCATTAAGCAACATTCGCAGGTTTCAGGGATCACATTTTCGCAGCCGCCCGTCGTTTACTTACCCCGGCAATAAGCATTCGCTGGTCGATAGGTGTTCTTGTCAAGTAGCTTGGATGAGAAGTTCTACGCTACATGACTTTGGACATATCCCACATTGGGTATTCCGCCATCGGAACCGAGGGTTGTCCTGATTGCACGGCTTATTTGCGCACGAGCATATTACGGCTGAAGCAATTTCTAGGTTACCAATTTCGAAGATGTCCTCAACTGTAGAATCTTTTGAGTCTCATGCAGATACGATGTCATCTTATGTGAGATTCGATATTAACCAATGTCGGTAAACGTCGTCTGCACCAGTCATAGATAGCTGATATGCCATCGCTGTCTCGAACAGATGGCCTTCCCGGCTCTTGTTTTATCGACCGACCGCCGACCCAAACCCCAACCCAGCTCAAGCCTCGTAAGGGGTGCAATGAGAGGTCGTCATCGATCTCTTGGCGCACCAGCGGTCTTGCAGAGATCGACAGAATTACGCAAGTCAGAATTGTAATTAGGGTTGAGTGGTTTCCGTCTGGGGTAAGTGAGTCAAATCCAAATAACATAGAATGTGAGTATCGACCTTGTTCTAGAATCATGAGATTCTGGGTAAGATTCGCATCATGTTTAAATTTCTCTTAACCCCTTCCTATTATATATTTGCTATCCCAACTATGTACATGCTTGGTTCTTCCCATACCTCTGGCTGCAGTATGTGCCCATGGGGAACAGTCTTCGTCTTACTTGCCGCACGAAGGATCGACTTCGGAACATGCAGGTATGGCGCCAGCAGTTTTCGCCGTGCAATACGACGTCAGATGCCATGTCTTGGCACCAACGGTATTCTATCAAAGATGGCAAGTCTTATTCACATCATCACATACTAGAAGCCAGGGTATCGACCACGATGGCGTCAACTGAGACTACCACCAATACGTACCCTTACGAGCGGTCTATCTGACGATAGAACTCTTGACATATCAATAGTCAGATCCACCATTGAAGACCTTGTCCCAAACGCTGAATTGCTGTACTTTACTAGCTCTACTAACTAAGGATATTTCAGTCGCCCTTTTTTATTGGTCAGGGTATATGAGAAGACCCGGCCCTGACTTTAAGCTCTCGCTGCTCAGCTCTAGGCTTCGAAGATGGGAAAATTGTAGAACTTCGCGAATATGCTCCCAATGGTTATTGCTTAATATTTCCGAGGGACGTGTTAGCCTAGAGAATAGTAGCGCAGATATCGCACAAAATCTAACAGGTTGACAACTATTACATTTTGGCTAAGAGGTAAATTCCATGTCGTAGGGTTGAAGTGAAGGGGTTTGCCACTGCGTGAGACCGGTAGCTGTTCATCGGCTCCGGAAACGCAAGGTGTTTGCTCATCCATCCAGCCCGGTTTGCTGATTAGGAATATACCGGGCATGGGATATATGGCGGGGCTGAGCGGCAAGGTGTCTGCTGCGTTCGATACCGCTCGAGACCGGCGTGGAGACCAGAACGGCGTGCCTACGTTCCGCGAATACAACGGTGCGGGCAGGTATTTGCGATCATGCGCAACGAGTCTTACAACCGTATCCCAAAAGCGATCTTATTTTGACGTCAGACGTGACATCTGGCCGAATTCGAACCTCGAACCTCGAACCTCGAGTGTCGGCGGATGCCCTTAGCGAAGCGTTGCCATTGTGTCGATGGAGGACACTGTATTCTGTAACCACTCGGCGTTGGTTATGACCGAAAGGGGAAAAGGCATTGACGTATAACATGTGTCGTTTACTATCAAGTTAGACTTGATAACTTCGACTACATTCTGCAGATGGGACAATGCCACGCGAGCAGACCTTGGTCCGTTTGAGTAATCTTCCTCTCCGAGTTCCCTCGTCTCCGAAGACGACCTATTCCCCGAACGAAACCCCACTCGCTCCCAAGCATGCCGCCGGCTTTCGGTTTGGGGGTGAGGGCTTTGGATCCCCCCGTATGCGGTTAGACGGCAGCTCCGCCTGCACGTTCAGGGGTAATGAACGAGGTACTTGCGAATACATGCAAAACCAAAGTGTCTCTGCGACGCTGTAAATGTTATCGACGCGATGCCCGACCTACCCGTACTCGGCAAGGATGCTTGCACATAAAACTTGATGCTTGGTTGACCACTTATGAGTGATGCACGCTAAACTATCAGCTCCAAGCAAAGACGAACCCAGGATATATCCTCCATGCCGTCTCCTTGTCAGCCGTAAGCCCGTTTCCACCCTCCCTCCGATACCAACTCCAGAGACCCTGATCCTCCTCCACGTTTCTGCCGTGACCTCGAGAATATTTTGACGAAGAATTATCGTGCTCGCATGACCATGGATGACATCGATACCGTTGTTGGTGCTTACTCTCCTGAAATAACGCCACACATGTATGGCGATACAGACTTGTATCTCGACTCTACGAATAATTCGACAATTTCTAGCCCGATGGACTCTCCGGTACGCTGCCTACACGGTAGACTACAGTAATCATGTCTAATTATAGATCTCTAGTATGATTTATCATTCCAAGGAATGTATCCAAGTCCTGAACACACGGACGGGTCAGGGGAAGCAACCCAGCTCGAATCGCAGCAAGCTGCTTCTAAACCAGCAGCAAAAAGGAAACGGGAAAACAGATACAAGAATGCCCCGCCTTCAGTCTTGTCTGTAAGCTTAGTAGCTCGTCCTTGAAGACAATCACTACGAGCTGAGACACTAAAGAGAAATTGTTGCAGCGCCGGAGGGCCCAAAATCGTGCGTCCCAACGAGCATATCGAGAACGGAAGGACCAGCGCATCAAGGACCTCGAGGTATTGCTCGACGAAGCCCAGAAAAAGAATGATGTCCTCGGCCAGGCCTACTCCAGCTTGCAAGCAGAGTATATCAAGCTGAAGCGCGAGCAAGAAACGGCAAATCGCTACCAGCAGGCGAATCTGGTGTACGACCCGACCTTGGACTCAGCAGCCGGCGACATGGACTTATTCCTTTATAACGGGCTGCCGGACTACTCGACCTAAGCTACCGTGGAAACCATTGTGCTCTTATCAAACTGGCTACCGCCTTGGTTGAAATACTTGAGCTATAGTAGCACCAGCGCCCGTAGCCTGGACGGATTCATGTGCGCGTTCTTGTAATGTTTTGGACCAAAGCACGTCACGATAGAACCCATCGCCATGCTGTTATAACCACAGAAGAGGTAGCAGCTTTGGTGCCTATCGTGGTTAGGGGTAAGAATGATGTCGAAGCCCAAACGTCGATAACGCTACATGGGGTTGACAACACCTTGAATCACAGAACTCTACCTTACTTGTGGACGGGTAACAATCTATTCTTCGCCGGCCAGAAACTCCACACAGCCTTGAGTATTTGGGATCAAGGTTTGGGTAAGCCCCGGGCCCGCCGCAAGCTGCCGCAAGCCGTCAGAAGCTTAGTTTCGTGCGGAACCGGGCCAAGGTTGCAGTAAATGGGATGGCTTGGGGGACAGGAGGCGGTGCTTCGGCCAAGCTGAACTGTCTGCAATAGCCAGCTACACACCGCTATGCGCAGACGAAGAGTATCGCGATCGATAGCCATACAAATAGACCTGTACCAAATATGGAGTTTGCTATCACTGCGCGTAAAATGCAATATGGTTTTACGTTATTTCCCCGCGACTATAGTCTTCGAGGCTATGGCGGGAGGAAAAGGGGCGAGGCATCCATCGACAACATCAACATCTCCATTCGGCCTTGATTATGATGTAAATACTGGGAGATGGACACAAGGAGAATAGGAGAAAGCTGTCCGAGCCAAGAGTACACGTGTGTATTTGTATTCTTCATCATTATCATCATCGACGGACTCCCCATCGATCATTCAAACGGGGTAAGGTTTGTAGCGTCAACCTAAGAGAAATACTATGCAATGGTAGACGTCACCGTCAATGCGCTCGTGCTGTGACAGCTCAGAGTGGACTGCGTGTTAGCGTACGGCCTTTTTCTTCAAAGAAACCTGACATGGGCTCCATCCCCGACGACCAAAGAGTGACTGGTCGTTTTTCCACTGTGACATTCATGTACTAACGCGAAGTAGACCTTGTAAGTTGGTAGGGAAGTCGAGTAAAGAGTGCGAAGAGATTTGGAACCCTAGGTAGATGCCTAGGCGATGAGAGAGGATTGAAGGTTTCCAAGGCCGGTCAGCCACTCCCGATGTCTTAGCACCTGTTAAAGTATGTATGTTCCGTTTATTAGTGCCTCAAGGAAACCTAACATAGATAATACGCTCCCATTCCACATAGAAACATGAAGACCTGTCCGAGTAAGACAGCATACAAGGCGACATCGTGAGTGATGAAGGTCCCCGGATACTTCATCATTATTCCGGCCATTCTCAAACGAAAGGCGTGCTACCACGGTCTTGCTTAACTACCAACCTCCATCACATTGACACCTATTCGCGTAATATAAAGATGCCTTGGCAGGTTCTACCACAACCGATACCCCCTATATATAAGACTGCATTGATTGGTGGACTGTGCCCTACCATATCAGCCTATTTTGCCAAATTCCTGGCCGCGAACAATGTGAAGGAGGCGAATACCACCCAGAAGAATAATAAAACTTTGATGCTGACTTTGAATAGAAGCCTGCAGTCGAAATCTCTGCTCACAAGCCTGTTAAAACTTGGATTTCGCGAAAAGACTCGGAGAATAAACACACGTAATGACTTGTAATGAGGGTAACGAAGCCGCTGTAAGCACGAAGACAGCGAGAACGGCGACCTGCCTAGAACTTCCTCAAATGCCTGATTCGGCCACCATGCAGGATGAATAAATTAAGAAGGGGCGGGGAGGGTCGAAAAGGGGCATGTAACTGCACAAGGTGACCCTACATTATAGCCGCATTTGCCTATTCTGGGCCTGGCTGCTTCGCTACATATCTCCAGCCTGCCATTTCTTCAACGCGCCTTTTCTAGCGGGATCCGGTGAGGATCTTTTAAGTATACCGACCACTATCCACGATGCTTGACCTAACCTCCCCCCCTTTCCGTACGTCATCTATCACACGTATAACTATTCTTCTGGAAAGAAAAGAAAAGAACAGCCGAGAATGATATCACGAGGAACTTCAATCATCCTATCGTTGAGCCAGCTGTGCGCGTTGGCTGCAGCAGGCTTCCGAACCCAGTTTGAAAATATCACACGCGGGAGTGATGTTTTATTGCAGTGGGACGCAGTCGACGTGACTGATTATCCTCTTGTGATCCATTCCAGGATCATCAACCAAACGAGTGAACATGGCGCGAATTCGCTGGAAGTGAATATTACCAGTAAGGAAGCCCGTGCTGTAAATGTCTAAATGATAGCATCTCACATACCACGACAGCTGGACTTAATGCTACTTCGTTTCTCTGGAAGAGCGTGCCATATCCACTCCAGTATCTCGAAACGGCCAAGTACGAGGTAGAGGTATGGCCTCAGAGTTGGGTAGGATCAAAGACGCCGATGCCGGCTTTCGCATTCTCGCCATATTTCACCATTACCGAGCAAGAGGAAGACGATGCCACAGGTGGTTCGGAAGACGTAAGAGTTCCAATATTGTACCTACGTGGTTTGTAGGCGCTTACACACGAGACAGCCCTTCAATGGAACGGCCACCATACCGTCTAGGCCCACAGACCAGCCAGCTTCCAAGAACGGAGTGAATAACAACACCGCGATTGCAGCTGGTTTAAGTGTGCCCATCGTTGTTATCCTCGCAGTTTTGGGGTTCGTATGGATGCAGCAACGGCAGAAGAGAATCCTCGACGAGAAAAGGAAACGAAGGGAGGCACTCTGTATTGAATAGACAAGACTCCTGAAGCTAAGAGTGAAAAGCAGGCAGCTCGTCTTAGCATGGATAGTGGTGTCAGGACAGTTAAGACTGCAAAATAGCCCGACGGGATATCTCTACGATCGTTCTAGTTTGATCCCCTCAGAATCCTTGATTTGCCCATGAAGTTGGCAATTCCGATCTTCCTTCTTGATGATACCACTGCAGGCAGCCACCAAGTCTACGAAGATGGAAGATGAGGAATCAGGATTGCCCATTCGGGTTTCCTCTCGCCTCAACTAAACCCCATATAGTGTGGGAGCATGGTCTCTAAAGTAACTTGCTCACTCTTGATTTATAGTAATTATATGAATATCGGTGACGGTTCGTCGTGGCCATGGGAAGATACTGAGAGATCCTTGCTACTTTGGGACAGAATAAGTCGCAAGGGGGGGGTTCAGAGGCTGAGAGGATGTCAGTGATGTGCAGAGGAAACAATTGCGGATCCCGCAGGAGATCTTGATCAAGTGCTGATCAGAGCATGGATTAGCAGCATATGCTACTCGTTCGGCCAGGCCTAGATTCGAGATCAGATTCAAGTGAATATAAGCCTACTCTATCTTCGGAATAGTATACCAGAAAGGAGAAAGGACCGGTACCTATCTACATGGTTCGTATGAGCTGAAATCTCAATTCATCGAAGGGCGCCAAGCGGATATAGTATTCCGAGCGCAGGTCTACCTGAGTACTCTAATAAAAATGCGCGGCTTGGTACCTGAGCTAAGATGAGATTTGCACGAGGAACTTCGCGCGGGGAGCGGGTTAGATCTCGAATAAGTGGGCTTATTAGATATCCTCCCCATGCAAGCTCCCTATAGTCTCGAGAGCTGAAGAAGGCGGCAGTCTAGCGTTAGGGATGATACCAACCTATCTCAACTGTTGATAATTGCATTGCTCATCTCGTCTTAGCCATACTGTTGCCGTTGAGTACTCTGAAAGGAGGATGATTCATCGTCTCTTGATAGCGTCTTAGATGCGAGTCTTCTTTTATCCTATAATAATATCATCTGGTTCCCCAAGTTCTTTACGGGTGATAATATCTCTCCAGACTATCGTCACATGGCTAGTTCCACCATTTTGAACCCCTTTTTGTTAGCTCAGGTACGCATCGTTCTAGTCCACTACCTACCTAGATAGTCTGCTACACTGACAGCGGCTATCCCTTACTAACAACAGACCGAAGAAGCTAAGCATGACCAACGGCTAGTGCGCCGCATCCTGTCAAAACATCCCACATCATGTTCTATCGTAGCTATACACGTAAGAGCTCATCGAGGTCCAGACTGTCCAAGATCTCTAAGAGTCGGGAACTTTCCCAAGAGTGGAAATTCACTTCCGCTGTACACCAGTTATGTACCGTGATGAAGTGGTTCTACCTAATGATAACGTCGCCTATTGAACGAAACGTGAGCCCGTCATACCCAGTATGAGGCGGCTTACTCACGCGCGAAAGCTGTTAGTGACGCCGTTAGTGTACAGCATCTAGGCACGGATTCATACCCGCCATGACAAGTCATTAGCAGACTTCATGTTTCCTACCTCAGGGGCTCATTTTCCGTGAACCTTTAAATATGTCCCGGTTCTCAGGAGGGAGTGGAAGGGTTCCCTTCTTCCCTGATTCGTCCTGCTACTGTCAAGCGTCTATATCGAGCTAGAGACTCTGCTCGCCTCTCGACGTATCGCACGTCATCCTTTCTTTAACTATTCTTAGTCATTCATTAGCATACGCATACTATAGCCATAGCAATGGCTCCATCACTCCTTAAAGCTGTCGGCGCTGCCGCTGTTGCATTCGCTGCTCAGGCTGGCGCCACTACCACTAAGTCATATAAAGTCTCTGAAGTTTATAACTCGACAAACTTCTTTGACAAGTTTGACTTCATCACTGTACGGGGCATAGGATAGCAAGACTTGCACTCACTCAGAAGGACTAACCCTGAATATAGGAGAGTGACCCTACTGGCGGCTATGTCCAATTTCAAAGTCGATCCAGCGCACAAAATCTCGGCCTTATTGACACCCAGAACAAGGAGGTTTATATCGGCGTAGACCACACCAAGACTGATTATGATGCTCACGGCGTCGGACGAAAGAGTGTCAGGTTAGAGAGCAAAAACTCTTACAACCATGGGCTCATCATCGCGGACTTCACTCACCTCCCTAAGCCTGTGTGTGGCTCATGGCCTGCATTCGTAAGTATCTTTTCTCTCATTCATATCATTGCCTATATACATGTACTCTGCGTTACTCGGGAACTTGGGTGGTTTCTAACGAGTTCATAACGGCTAATTTGCGTGGTCAGTGGATGTTTGGCGAGTCGTGGCCAACCAAGGGCGAAATCGACATTTATGAGAACTGGAACGACCTTACCTTCAATCGTCATACCGCCCATGTCGACGCACCCAGCGTCGTTGGAGACTGCAAGATTGTGTCAGATGGTATGGCGGCCACGATTGACTCTGCCAACTGCTACGACTTTGCCACGGGTCAATACCAATACCAAGGCTGCTCCGCTTCGCATTCTTCAAACACCTTCGGTTCCGCCACTGGCGGTGTCTACGCCATGGAGTGGACTTCAGACTACATCCAAATTTGGGAGTGGTCCCATCTACTTACTCCTCTCGACGTCTCGCTCGGCAAGCCGTCGCCTAGTCTCCTCTGGGGCACGCCGGTGAGTAATATCCAGCTACCCCCTGATTTATCGAGCCATTTCGAAATAAGGATCGCTGATCTTTTATGATGTAGTCTTTTGTAATCAAAAAGTGCAATATCGACAAAGCATTCCAGGATATGAAGATGGTCCTGGATATCGATTTCTGCGGCGTCGCTGCCCAGACAGATAAATGGGGTGCAAGCTGCAAGGCCAATACCGGATATGCCACTTGCTCTGAGTATGTCGCCAAGAAGGCCAGTGATTTCTCTTTGGTCCACTTCAAGGTTAAGGATATCAAGGTCTACAAGCTAGCTGAAACTTCCGTCGATTCGACTTCATCGACGACATCCAGCAGGACCAGCTCTACTTCAACTTCATCAACGACATCCAGCAGGACCAGCTCTACTTCAACTATCTCGACGACAAGTAGTGCAACTGCCTCAGTCAGCAGTTCAGCCGACCCTTCGAGCACATTGTCATCGTTTGCACAAGCTACTGCTTCATTGACAACATCTTATACCTTTTCTGAGAGCAGTAGCGCTGCGGCAACAATTACTTCCTCTGCTTCGTCCAGTGTCACGTCGTCAACTGTTTCGGAAGGGGACGGTTTGTATACCGATGGTGACGAACAGACCTCAAGCTCGTACTTAGTGTCAGCTACCACGACCGAATCCTCCTATAGCGCTACGGCATCAACCGTCTCGGGGGACGATGAGGATTTCTGCACGGACGACGATGAAGATACCTCGAGCTCATATATGTTGTCTCCGACCGCAAGTGAGTCAGCTACAACTACTGGTTCCTTCAGCAGCGGTTCCTCTACATCGACACAGGCTGCGACAACTTCTTCTGTGGGAGCACTGACCTCATCCAATCCCAACAGCCCTTACGTCGTCTCCAGCTCTTCGTCTTCGTCTGAGGACCTAACCATCTCGACCATCTATGCAACCAACGTTTACACCGTTACTTCTTGTGCTGCGACAGTGACGAACTGCCCGGCTCGAGGCTACGTTACTACCGAGATCATCTCGATCGGAACTACTGTCTGCCCTGTGACGGCCGGTGGATCGTCTCCTGAACCGACAACGACTGCTGTCGCTCCCCCAGGCTATACCACAAGTACTGTCGAGGTAACCAAGACCTACACGATCACCTCTTGCAAGCCCACTATCACCAATTGTCCGGTCGGGTCAGTCACAACTGAAGTTAGCATCACGACAACTGTCTACCCTGTCAATGTCGGAAACGTTAGCATCAGCTCTAGTCTTAGCGTTGCCGGAACACCCGGAAACACCGGTGTTGCGAGCAAGCCAGCCGAAAGCACCGATATCGTAAGCCTGCCGGAAACTGAGAGCGCGACAATGTTGGAATCGAGCGCCCATGTCGCAACCACCAATTATGCTGCTCAGCCATCAGTTACCGGCAGCAGCAGCAGCACCACCACCACCAACGTTAGTGTGGGTAGTGGTAGCAACAGCAGCAGCGGCGGCGAGGCCAACTTTGTCACCACGGCCGCAGTGGTGCCCGTCACAAGCGCTGATACTAGCTATAGCGCAACATTGACAACGTCCCTCACGGCTTCTGCGGGTGTGGCGACAGGGTCCGCAAGCACCGGAAGCGGAAGTGGGAGCGGAAACAGCGGCTGCACGGGATCCAGCTGCGGCGTCGTTCAAGTGAGTACCGGTGTCAAGACTGGTGCTAGCCTTGCGCTCGCCGGTATCGCGGCCTTCATCTTCGCCGTCATCATGTAGATTGACGAGGGAATAGTAGATGTAGTAGCGTTGAGGATTGAGTCCCTAGACTAGATCTCCGATAATAATACTCTGGAACCCTGTGTATATAGGTAAACTGTACGATACGTTTCGCTTACTATCATTCGTGAATCGTCACAAATGTCATGATGTTTTGTTTAGATTCAGATTTCGTATGGTGGATATGGTGGGATTACCAATGGAGTTTCGTCGGAGATAATGAACCTACCTAGGAATGGACCAGGGCATAAGGGAATAACACGAGTAGGTACCTGTGCTCCGCCCCGCTTTATACCTATCCCGTCATCGCCAATCCACGGCTTTTAGCAGAATCATACATAATCATATCCCCGACTCTCACTCTTGATCTCTATGCTTTGCACAAGTAATTGACGTAGATGGGCTTACAGCCTAACCTCGTAGCTTAGGACCGGCCTGCTTTCTCGGATCTTGCGAGCATGAATTACGCGATGCAGTCGCATCGTCTCTTACGGCCTACATGGCCTTCGTTACGACCTCGAGGATGCCCTCCATCTACTCCAACCTCTCTTTTTCAGTTCATCCCGCGGAATCGACCTTTCTCTCAGACGCACATCCGCGCAAACAACTGGCCCCGTTCTCCTCGTGAGACGCACAACTACAACCTTGATCCGCACTATCGGCTTTCTCAGGCCAAGCCCCTCGTAACACCAGGGCGTCTTAGACAAGTCGTTCGTTCACCGAGCCTGCACACCGTTATCGTAATATCAATCCTCGGCGCAGTAACCTTCTACTTCGCCAATGTCCAAACCGTGCCAGTATCTGGTCGGCGTCGCTTCAATTGCTTCAGCGAGGAGTCCGTGGAAGCGGCGAGCGAGGCGCAAGTGAAGCGGCTGATCTGGGACGTGGAGCGCTCTGGCGGCCGTTTCCTGAGCGACTGGGACCCGCGGATGGCTATGGTAAAGCGGGTCATGAAGAGGCTAATCCCCGTTTCGGGCATGGAAGACGCGGACTGGGAGATCAGGGTGATTGATGATCCTCGTATGTGAGACCATTTCGGCTTCGTTGCCTATGGAGGTGTATGAGACATAGCAACTAACGCACCGCCATGATTAGGGACGGCGAACGCCTTCGTCCTTCCTGGCGGGAAGGTATTCGTCTTTAGTGGATTAATATCTATTGCGAGGAATGAACACGGGCTTGCGACGGTACTGGGCCACGAGATCGCTCACAACGTCGCTGGTCACGTGGCCGAGCGCATGTCGGGGCAGATAGGGGTCAACATCGTCCTCTACTCTCTCATCTTCCTCACCGGCGGGATAGCGATTCTAGGAACGCAATTCATTGGAGGTGCGGTTCTGGATCTTTTGTTCTCACGGCCGATGGGCCGCATGCAAGAGAGCGAAGCCGACTACATCGGCCTGATGATGATGGCCGAGGCCTGTTACAACCCACACGAAGCCCTTGGATTCTGGCAGCGCATGGAGAGAGCACAACAGGAAGAGCCACCTGAATGGATGAGTACTCACCCGTCTGTATGTTCACCGACATATTCAGCATAACTTGTTTTCCGTCGTCGGTTTGGAAGCTAACAATACCTAGAACAATAACCGGATACAGAAGATAAGGGAGTGGATGCCCACGGCTCTGGGGAAGAGGCAGGAAAGCGATTGCCAGGGAACTTCAGCATTCGCCGACTTGTTCAGAAAGGCCATGGAGAAGGGCATACTAATAGAGTAGCACAAATGAGAAATGTTTAATGATACCACAGGAAGGGAAGCGTACATAGATTCGCTACGAAAAGTTTTGGCGCATTGGCTTTCCTCGACTATCCTTTTTGACTACTTTGAGCCATACGGGAGAAAAACTCTTTCCCCGCCAATAGTCTTTAGCCTTCCCTAGTGATAACTATATTCAATCGCAATGTTATAGCCTTGCAACACAAAAACTGTCCGTGTATCGTGGATAGCATTAGCTTAGGCGATTTGATATTCGCAAGTCCGTCGCCAATATTACCACTTCCGACTCAACCCCTCGTCGGGTAACAGCTTCCATATGGCTCCTGCTGCCCTTTAATAAGGGGCTATAGAAGTAGTCTTGCCAGAGGAGTCTACCCAGCGACGCTTCTCGGCGGCGTCGTCGCCCTGCTCCAATACCACTGCACTCAAAAATGCACCGATCAAGACATCTTTGAACGGAGTAGTATGATCCTTCTGGATCAACCATCCGTTATGCGCCGTAATATTTGCCACGGCCTGCGTTGCTGCCTTTTTTTTAAGGCATGGAGTCCTTGATCGCTTCTGGGCTCGCGCTGTAGCCTTTTACTGCCTTTTCATCAGGCCGAATCTAGAAGTTCCGCCACTCGCAGCCGTCCTTGCGCTTGAAGCTCTTAATAAATATCCATGTTAGCGATAGTTTAGCTAGATCGTAAACTAGTTCTGGGCCTTATAAAGCGGATGGAATATTTAGTGTAAGGAACGCGAGATATGGCCATACTTACCCCTTGAAAATATAGCCTTCTAAGGCCATTCTCACACACCATGTATGCACCTGTCCTGTCACGACATCCTTCCCACGAATTATCGGAGATGCCACCAAGGAATTCTTTGGTATCCTTGAAGAGCTTGTCTTTACACGGGGAAGCCGCCATGGTCAGCAGTAGTGACTAGTTGCGAGTAATAGGGGACTTCTAAAACACAAGGATGAACATCAAGATCGATACCGGAGCCCGGGTGTAGATAATACTCTTGGTAATGAAGACCTAAGTTCAAAGGAGTGAAGACAGAGGGAAGGAAAGATTCTAGAGACATTATTAGCAAGGCTTCTTATACACTTAAGGAGAAGATAACAACAGCGTACTTTACTTTCATGTACAAACATGCACTTATTTACTCCATGTCTAAACACTGCCTACTATAGCCATAGCCACAATCTAGGAACGTAGCAAATATATGATAACAGGTTAATTACAGTGGGTCAACCAGAACAAATAGCATTAAATACCAGAATGTAGATCCCTGGTTTTTCCTATTTGTAACGATACTTATACGATTTCCTCAAGCGATCTATACTATGATTGATGAGCATGCGCTGCGTTACAAATATGGCATAGGTTAGCAATCACTTTAGGTTAAAGCTTGTCAGGTTCTCAATTGGAGTAGAGCCAGTCAAATTCATCACTATGAATCATCTCCATGAAGACTTTTGGACTATTCAGCTACCACTCTAAGGGCGAGTGCACATTCACTGAATCTTTTCGTAACCTCTTTCAGGTCTTCGGACTTGGACGGATCAATCCACGAGGTCAGTGTCAAATCGTGAATCTCGTTGACTATGCCATCCTGAGTTTCTGCTGCTTCTTCTGCAAGAACTCCACGAGTTCCGCGAAGTATTCTAGATTAGTCCACGAGGTTTGTGTCGTACCAAGAATACCTCGGATTAGGCCAATCTCGTAAATTTGCTGTTCCTTCTGTTCATCCGAGTTGCTTAGGTGTGCCTGATGCTGATACTCTTGAACAGCTAGCCAGGGAGAGCTTAGTTGCTTCATACGTTCGTCGAATGCCTCCCTCATAATCCGAGAATCCCATGCGAACTTGGAGCGCTCTGCTAGCAACTCCTCATCAACCCAGGGTACCGACGAGCTCCGGTCAACCTCCGAGCTATCGTCTGACCCGTACGACATGATCCTAGGATAATAATTTGCAAGGATCAATGGCATAGTACCCAATTGTTCCCAATCGAGGAGTGCTGTAGGTTGGCCTGTACTCCCATCGATAAGAACGTTGCGATGAGAGATATCCCAATGGTACAGCACCGTGGATTCGCGAGCAAGGGCGTTGTTAGGAGCGGATGAGTTGATGATTTTAATTAGATCCTGGCCTAGAGCTCGATAGTCCGACAGACGATCAAACTTATACTTTGTCTCCTCGAACGATACAGTTGAAAAGGGGGAAACTTCGTATTGGCCAACTGTAATACTCGGTCCTGTCGTTGCCTCGTCGCTGATATTTCCTGCTTCATCTGTGGTCTGAGCACCCTGGCTCTCCTGAATGAATTTTGGGGCGCCTGACCAGTGCGTGGGAATCGGTTCATCAATAGCTACCTCCAACCGGGCTTTGGCGTTCCGAATACGAGCGCGCCGGCATTCCCGTTCTTCGTCTGTCTCATTGCATAACATTTCCTTGGATATTTGCGCTTCTAGTGGGAAGTTATTGTCATTTGCAAGTCCCTCGAAATCTTGAGATGCGATGATTTTGCGGAGATGATTCAGTTCAGAACGTGCTTGCTGCCGAGGATCATGAACTTCAATTAGAGAAGCTTGTGCGAATGATAGGAGATAATCTCGCAAGTTGTGAAATGGACCTCGGTTGATTTGATACTCAAGCTTCCAATCCTTTGTATAATGTTGGCTTACAAGCTGGCTAACAGTTGGATCGGGAAAGTAGTTGGCGCTGAGAACCAAAACTGTGCCGTCGCCGCCTAGCAGTGTGTCGACGTCGCATGTCTTAGCGGGCATATAAAGACTCCCTATTTGGTCGAATCGAATACGGGATAAGCTGTCAATCCATTCAGCTATAGTTCGTGCCAACGACTTCTTAGCGCTGTCGCTAAGTGAATTTTGGACCTTTGAGAAAGGCTGGCCTGCCATATGCTCCATAAGAATCCATTCGTACCCGAGGGCGTTATTCGGAGAAGGGTTGTACATGTAAACCTGGGGTACGGGTATGCATGTGTGATGTTTAGTGAAGCGCATGGTGGCTACTTCTGATAGGGTTTTCTCTGGCAGGACGGGTAGAGCAAGGCGCATGATTAGCTGCCGTGGTAGGGTAGCGAGTTGCCCTGGTGATGGTGGTGGTGTAGGCAACGAGGACGAGTTCTCTGAGCCAAGCCGAATAATGAAGGTTCGGTTCCAACTGCCTTCATCTAGAAAAGTCACGTCTAAAGGCTTCGTGATGTCCCAATGATGGTTTAAGAGAGATGGCAAGTAGGATCGTATTCGTGTGACAAGCGTCTCAGTGTCTTCTGTCCATTCGGACTTTGATCCGCCTGATTCACACCACGGCAACGGCGTCCATTTGACTCGGGCTCCGGGATTCGGATGAGGTGGGTGGGATATATGGCCAACCGGTGGTACTGCACCTGATTTGGACGGCGAGGTCGACGGTGAGGTCGGTGGGATACTCATGGTGGATGCGCGTGATGCTGACGATGAGTATACGATAGTGATGATAAGCTGATAAGCTGATAAGCGCAAAACTTGGTTGGCGAACGTGCGGATGGAAGATGTACGATAGCAATTGGCAATGCGCAAGTCTGAAGCAAGGTAAACGTTTGTGAAAAAAGGAAAATATCTGAAAAGTAACGTTGGTTTACATATTGTTTGCCAACAAGAGGTACGTACCTTACGTTTGTATATGAATTCACGATAGCTAGCGCGGCGGTTGACCCCATATTTTAGGGCTTATCGATAATTTCTACCTGCAGTAGCTACCCTAGGTACTTGCCTAGATAGGCACGGTGTGCTTGCGGCACACCAATGACGTTGGGCTCAATTGGATCCCTGCTGACCTACCAGCCTACGTAGCATTGTTCTTGGGCCGAGGTTATTTTGGTGAATGCGACAAAGTGGGTTCCCAGTTTCTCGACAACTTGTACCTACATAAGGCCTTTAAGTTCCCGAACACTAATTTGACTGCTTAATCAATAGTTACACATTGAATTCATTTATAAATACCGACCCTTTTTACCACGTGCAAACCACATTATTACAAGTTAACCACCCGGCTTTCCTAAGTCCTCCGCCGAACCCCGCAAATTCATTATGTCCAAGACATTCACCGCCAAAGACGTCGCTGAGCACAAGGACGAGAAGGGCGGCATGTATATAATTGTTGACAGCGGCGTATATGACATAACAAGTGAGATCATGTCCTTTCCAATGCTAACGTCACTTGATAATTCACGGGCTGACAACGGACCGCCGTGCCGCGCAGATTTTCTCGATGAGCACCCGGGCGGAGCCAAGATTTTGAAACGCATGGCTGGGAAAAATGCGACGAAGCAATTTTGGAAGTACCATGGCAAGAACGTCCTCGAAAAATACGGTGGCAAATTGAAGGTCGGCGAGTTGGCGGAGACGGCAAAGTTGTAAGAGAAAAGAAAGAGCGTGTATGCAGAACGGAATATCAATTGAAGGAGCCTATGTTATACACACAAACGAGGAAGGCTGTAATTTTTTCTTAGGTGATGGTGTCCTGTTTACATCGGTATCAAGAGCGACATAGATATGTCTAGAAGACGAGCCGAAGGGGGTCTACTTGAGTCATGCAGCCATTTAACGGCCTTAACTATATAGGTAGGTAGGTAGGTGTAATTGGAG
>JAOXNK010006756.1:0-20327 GCA_028566675.1 Hypoxylon intermedium | reverse complement strand
GACGAGTAACTATATGCTATATGAAGATAAAAAAACGTAACAACATCATGATGCCCCTAATGCACCGTGTTATAAGATATTGAGGAAGGAAGGGATAGCTCACCTCACTGGCACCCCCTCTTTATTCCACCAGAAGAGCTAGTTCCTTCGTGACGTTTCTGTCGAGGCGCCTAGGGTAACACTATGAGAAAAGAGTCAAATCAATGAAGAAAGTTGCAGAGAGACCGAAGAAATTTCGTGAGGCTCGCGCCAGCATGCCAAGCCAACTCTCGAAAGCCCCGACTGAATAGTTAGTTATCACAAGCCAGAGCCAGAAGGGGAGTAAACTAACCTATGGGGCTGGAGTGGATATAGACACCTATAAAGACTTTTCCTAACCAGGGTTAGTCATCTGGTGATGGCTCTATCGTATCCCCACCAGTCGTATAGGCCCGCTCCAATACTACATCTTGGACAGTCTCTCCAAGCACGTATCTTGAATAGGTAGTCAGTAGGTTAACTAGGAATATGGGAACCATTTCATATTACACGTTAAATTCTCATACGGCGAGTCCGAGCTGAAAAGACATTCTTAATTTCTCAGGAGATTTACACATACAACAAAAGGGGCTTTGTAAATTTCAACGAGTTCTCTAACAAGTCCACATGGCCTAATAATGCGTCAGATGTAACGATTATACTCTAGTCCCAATCCGTCGCAAGCTACAGAAGCCTTCCCGAATTAGTTGATTCCATCCGTCAATGTAGCTGAACCTTACAGCAACCTACTAGCGGATCAGGTCGGAGGCCTAGAGCGATGCTGACGCCAATTGTATAGTCTTGGCCATGAAGCTCGTGCGACACGAGCCAGTCATGACCTTCAATCTATCAAAGTGGCTCGGCGATGGAGGCATAGGCAATTAAAAATAGTAACTCGGAATTGAGACGTCTTGATTGACTATGGCGCGCACATTTACTACTGTGGCTTTCCGAGTATAAGAAGGTCGAGGTAGACCTGCTTCACTTCTAAGAACTCATCTTCACCATCACAGCCGCTACTGGACTCAACTCAGATTTCGCATTTCTATTCTTGCCCACGCTCCAGATTGCAACATGAAGTTTGCCTTGATTCTCAGTGCTTCTGCCACCCTTATCGGGTCTGCTCTTGGAACCACCAAGATCCCCGGGTCTTGGTTTCACGATGGTCTGTAAAATGTCTGTCTACCTTCCCTGCCATTGCTAACTTGTGGTAGATGATGGATATGGAAAGGGGCACAAAGCCGCCATGGCCGCAGTACCGATGTTCCATTTCGGCCGTCCTCATGGCCATAGCCCGTGCTATCCCGAGTCCGCTCAGATCAATGGCCAGCAGGCTAACGGCAACGACCCGGACAACGGTGACTGGGGGAACCTAGGCAGGGGATGTGCTTCCCCGGGGCCATGGAAGAACCCTAAGGATGGAGGTCCTAATCAAGGCAACCCTTTCCCGGTTTATTACACCATCAACCAGTGCAAGGACCACGAGTTCCGCGTCACGTACAGTATCTACTTCAAGCACGACTCTGGCCACAAGAGCGACTGGGAGGGTGTCTCAGTCGTTTGGCAAGGCGACGGCAACAACATGTGGACGAGGAGTAACCTCATGCTAGGCCAGCACGGCGGATACGCTACAAGGGGGTGGGGTGATATTCAAAACACGTTCAACGGGTAGGCTCAATGTCCAATGAAGCATTTAAGCACTCGCTTATCCTAACATGTCCACAGCGCGGATGACCACACCACCAACGGCGCCAAAAACCGTGACTACGCCAAGGTCTACGTGGGTGCATTCTATCATGCCATCTTTGACACCCGAAAGACCTCGATCGACACCGCCGACCCGGCTGACAAGCAGGCCGAGTTCCGTTCGAACGACTGGTTCCTCTGGCCATGGGACAGCCTAGTCCAGCCGGGCTCTCTCATCAACTGTAAGTTTACCTGAGCTTGTCGCTCTCCTCTTGCCCGGAACTACGCTAATACAGTGACAGCCGACTGGACTTGGGGCAAGGCGGACACAAACCCCCCTACACTCAGCAACCCGAGTAAGAACCAGTACATCTGCAAGCACTAATAGGCCATGATAACGGAGTGCATCGATGGCGAGTTGGACTACGGAGGGCATATCTAACTTCTCGTATTGACCTAGCATTAGACCTTTTTTTCTCCTTCATATATACCAGTCATATAGATTAAGCATAGCAATGAGATGCATTACACGTGAATCTTCGCAGTTAGTAACATGATACCTCACGTTTCCTAGGTGGGTATGCGGATGGTAGCATAGAAAAACGTTGTCAGTGATTTGTATCTGGAGACCCGACCCCTTTTGATCAAGCAAAGTGCATCGACACACAAACTAAGCGGGCATATTACCTAAAGGGCCGCCGTTGTGTTTGACCTATGACTAGTAGGTGCGCATATTACTCTTCTTAATTTCGCCTGCACTCAGTGTAGGGCTTCTCTTTTAACCCCTTGCTCCTCATCCGAAGTACATACATAGGGACCTAGCGCACTGAATTAGTGGGGTTTGGTGGTTTGTTGGCGGGAATAATCACCTACCAACTGAGGTCGAGAAGAGACGATTGCTCTCCTACAAGAACCTCGTCCAGAAATCGCCGTTCAACAACCAATGACCCATTTTATTGTGGGATTCTACTACTCTACATTTCATTTAAAACGGAATCGAGAGAGAAGTGAGTGCTAGGGCAGCTCTAGATAGGCGGTTGTGCTAATGATACAGATACGGCGGAGGTGTAGAATCTGCCAAGCTCGCCAGCTCGCCAGCTCGCATTGACCCGTTTTCAGCCAAGACGTCTCTCAACGTCATCGACATATCCATCCAGCTACCCGTCAAACTATTATCTCGTCAAATCCGTGCCGTCGTCGCGCCAAGTTCTAGTCAACGAAAAGGCTCAAGATGGCTGACTGTGGTCTACCGTTTCCCGTCTGCATTCAATGCGGCCGCGGCGTCGGCCTGTGCGGCATTAAGATCATCGGTGAGTTTCGGGTGCGCCCGGTCGCGCCGTCGTTGACAAAGACTGATCGCAACGTGGAATAGGACCAACGATCGGCTTCTGTGTCGCTGTGCTAGCTGCAGTCATCTGCTGGCCCATCGCCCTCCTGTTTTGCTGCTTTACGGAGACGGGCAAGAAGTAAGCTACCGCCTACTAGATCACCTCTGCTTGAATCTCACACTTATTTACGTAGGTGGTTTTGGAAACCGTGCGACATCAATGCCCAGGTTTCGGACCTCTTTCCTATCTGACCAGAAGAAAAGTCCGTGGGCCTGCGGATCGCAGTACTCAGATGAGTACTAGGCTAGGACGCGATGGGATCGGAACTATTGATCATATTCCATATGACGATAAATGGGATCCCAATTGCTAGAGCTAAAGGACGAGATAATGTGTAGTACCTTGGTCACCAACCAAGGAACCCGAGTAATCAATGGAAACATAGTTCATGCACTGTCACATGTACCTTGTCGTAATAAATCACAACAAGCCGCGACCTCCTCCTTAGGTAGCCTCATAGAACAGCAATTAACAAAATCGAGGTCTTGATCAAGCGTCATTGCCAACCCCGAAGATGTTGTGGTAGGCTGTGGGTAGGTATTACTCAACAGTATCGATGAGACTCAGAGAAATATCTTCAGGCTAGTTTCTACGGATTCTTGCTGGATTATGAGAGTGAGATACTTGTAAAGATTCGATATCAACGGAGTCTTCCGAGTCTTCCGAGTCTCCCTTCTTTGCGTTGGCTGGCCCTTGCTACGAGGTTTCATAGTGTAAAAACCTAGGAACCTAGGTACCAAGCAAATACCCTCAAGTCTACGACCATATCTCTATCTTCGCATTTGAACAACTCAACTCGTGCAGGACGAGGATAAAACGTCTAAGAGAACTCGGACTTATGGGAGTAATGCTGAGATAACTTTTAAGAGTGTTGTATTATGAATAGACTGATATTATGGTAAACGACATGCTGAACTAATTGGCAATATTATACGTATACCTTAGTAGGTAGGTACGTACGTACGGAATAATAGCCTGAAGTGGCACTTTGGTGTGGAATGTATCAGAAACCCTGCGATGTGATCTTCTTCCCATTTCAGCAGTATGCAATGCGCTTCGTTGGCAGCCCTGGCAAGCGACGTGGTGGAGAGAGCAATGGATTTTCTGGCGAGTTTTATCGTAACCTTTACACTTCTTATCGAGTATGAAGCCAAAGCTTTCATCTAGGTATAGTTATGATGTCAATATGTTATGTCGTGGAACCCCCCTTTTCTCGACTCATGCATTGCATCCTGGAGAACGGAGAAAGGGTCACCATTGTTGCTCAGCCGCTCGACGACAATTGAAACTCCGGCGATCTGGGACGGGTTGCTGGGAATCCTCGACTTGTATCATATCAAGGCCTTGTGCCACATTTACTTACTCCGCTGCTCGTGTCCGACCCATATCTAGTCGTCTCCCGTACCGAGTTGGGGACAGACCTTAGTTATGCGTCTTCAAACAATAGTTGCAGGAATCCATCGCACTATGACTGGCATGACCATCACCTCAGGCCATCCAGCCAACGGCCACAAGACAGGTGTGGGTGCACCTAGCGATGCTTTTGGCGTAACTCTCGATATAGCAATTGTAGGCGGAGGAATCATAGGGATGATGATGGCTCTAGGCCTTCTCCACCGCGGCATCGGAGTCACTGTCTACGAGCGAACAAATGCCTACAATGAAATCGGCGCGGGATTCGCTTTCACAGGAATTGCACAGGAGTGTATGAAGCGACTTGATCCCCGCGTGCTAGAGGCACTTCTGCGTGTCGGAGAGACACCCGGCCACTCGCATAATCGCTACTGGGACGGATTCAACCCCACGAGTAAAGAGGCCGCTGAGGCGGAAGGGTCACTGCTCTTCCAAATGCCAGCTAATGAATTGGACTACAGATCATGTCTCCGTCCTCGCCTGCTCCGTGAGATGCTTGGAATGCTGCCCGAGAGTATGGTGAAATTTGGGAAGCAGCTACAGAGTTATGTTGACGACGAAGCTAACGGGAAGGTTGTCCTGAGCTTCACCGACGGCACTACCGCTGAAGCAGATGCTAGTATGCCTTTCTTGGAATCTTCCTCTCCCATGGTGTATGATGTTAATACTATATAGTCATCGGTTGTGATGGAGTTCATTCACGTACGCGACGGATACTACTAGGCGAGGATGATCCGGCTTCATGTGCTAGTTACACCCATAAAGTTGCCTACCGCGCTCTTGTGCCCATTGCTGGGGGCATCGCAGCACTCGGCGATAATAAGGGGAACAGACAATGCGCACATATGGGGCCGAATGCTCATGTCGTATCGTATCCCGTAAGCTAACTCTACCTTTTAACCCTGACCGTATCTACGAGTCTCTTGGGAAGCAACTATATGTTCAGTCTTCAACTAAGCCGACACCTGCTAACGTGAAGGTGGCATGAATAGGTGGATAATTGGAGGCTTCTCAATCTGGTTGTTTTCCTGCACGACCCTAAGCCGTGGCCTGATGCTGGTAAGATAACAGTTTCTGCCACAAAAGAGGAGGTCCAGCGTGCCTTGGTGGACTGGAGCCCGGCTGTTCGTGAACTTGTCGACTTACTACCCGAGCAGTTGATTAAATGGGGTATTTTTGACACCGCAGATTATCCAGCCTCAACTTATGCCAGGGGCCGGGTGTGTGTCGCCGGTGATGCTGCCCACGCTAGCAGTCCTTTCCACGGCATCGGTGCGTGTATGGGCGTGGAAGATGCCTTGGTATTGGCTACCTCGCTTGAGATGGTAAAAGCTAGAGTTCACGATGGTACGGCAACGAACTTGAGAAGTGCGATAGCTTCGGCTTTCCAAGCTTTCAGCTCGGTTCGCTTAGAGCGATCACATTGGATGGCCCGAAATCTGCGTGAGATGGGTGACATTTATGAATGGAGATATGCTACAACGAAAGACGACGCTGAGAAATGCAAAGCTGAATTTGAACATCGCTCAAGGATAGCTTGGGACTTTGATGTGGATGGGATGGTAACTCAGACTGTGTCGGAATGTAAACGCCTGATGGATGTCTCCTGATGCCTAGATTACATGTATGAGGAGGCATCGCCACTTCTCGCGTTGGAACTCAGGAGTGTCATTTGTGTTCGGTCGGGTTACAAGTGACATTCCCACGCGTCATCCGTCTTAGTATATTATATTTAGCCTCGAGTAAGACGCCCAAGATCCTGGAAATGGGCGCCGGTACTGGTGCCGTTCTTATCATCACCAGGTTGCCCTCCATGAATGTGGGTTTCAGCTTGTCAAAAGGTTGATGGTTGTCAAGAACTCGATCTCCGCAAGGGATGAGTGTCGTCCTGGCATCCGTGCCTAAATATGATCAAAGTCTAAGCTTCAGTCAACGCAGCTGAACTAGCATAATGTAAGAAACAAGCATTGTTCAGATGCACTAGGCTATCATGTAAACAATAACACGTTCGTAGAACAATCCTATTGTTAGAGACTCCATAAGTACCAATAAAGGATCCTTTCCTTGGCTTTGATAATCATCAGATCTCCTTGATCAAAATAGGAGACAGCTCCAGTTCAAGCCACAAAATTGGATCGTCCTGGTTGTTCTGCTACGTTAACTGAAGGCTGAGGTGCGATTACCATATCGCACCATGGCGGTGATAACGGGGAGAGTCTTGACGAAGCCTCGCAGAAAAGCAGCGAGAAAACAGGCTGGTCAATCTGCGAGTCGGCCACGAGGTGTAGCTTGCACCTCGCGTTTTCACCTAAAGTCTCCGCAGAAGGATAAAAATAGACGCCAATATGTTTGCTCGGCGTGCGGGACCAGGTGGATGAATCGGACACAGGACGCACCGCAAAATATAGAAAAGTCACTCCTTCAGGGCCTCGAATTGCCGTCATTCTCTTTACCTGATGCTAACCGCCGTGGACGTGACGTGAACTCTAGTTACCTCGATCTAGATTCCAGATCTCGAGAAAGCAAGCTCGAGGAAGCGGAAGGTGGTTCCGTAGAGCAGAAACGGCAGAATGTAAGTGCTGATATCCAACTTTCCCCTGAAATTCTCGCCATGGTCGTATCCAAAGCGATAAATTCAAGGCCCAGATGTGCTTTGGATCTCTTGGTCCCTGACTGGACGGCTCACGACCGCGAAGGCCATCTATTGGGACAAGAGCTAGACCCTATCAGGCTCGCTACATACACGCGAGGCATTGATGCTAAGCCGGGCACCTTTGTTACGGCATTGGGGCATGATGAGAGCGGCTGTATCTTACTCCCGATGAAGTCTCTCGATGATCAAATCCTGATAATGAACAGGTGGTGCCACAATGAAGTCGTCAGATCATTTTTCAATGAAGGTACCCAAGTCTTCGAACTGGCCGCTGACAATCTCCCTAGTGATGTTGCAGGTGAGTCGTTTCTAGCGAGCTGGCGGGATGTATACCCTATTCGTGGAAGGCGTTTACGAAGCATGCTGCCTTTTGACGACGAGCAGCTCGCAGTTCCGAAAAGAAAGACCCCGGACGGCTCAACCCGCATCTTCAAACTCCTGAGGCACGTCGTGGTTCGTTCACCGCTAGCGCTGCTAGATGTCGATGCTCGTAGCATGGTTGGCTCCGAAACCGAGATTGGCGTGGCCAACCTTGAGGCCCTCAACGATGCCATCAACCTAGATCGCGCTGCACACTTGTGGTTGTCGTGGTCGCAAATGCCGATGCTGGAGAGTGTCCTCCTAGACTTGCGCATCTACAGTCATGATCTGAACACAGACCACGGATGCATCAGCAAGGGCGGAATCATGAAGCGAGCGCGGGAAATGGGACGGTGGTTGCGACTTGAGTTGCTGGTCATCGCTGGCTTGCAGAGCTACAGTTTCGGAATGACATATAACTCCTACGTTGCAAAACGGATTGAGGAGGAAGACGAGGTGGATGACGAGCCCAATTGGATCAAGATATTCATGCCAGCCATACGTCCTGGAGGCAGACTTGTCCTTGTTGACCGCCTAAAGGATGAACCACGTAGGCTTGCGTGAATGCAACCTTCACATCTCGCTCGGACCTCGCGGAGGCTTTGTAGGATGCCCGCCTAGTCGTGAAAGAGCCTAGCTTCGCCCATTATTCTGGCCCGTATTGTTCCAAGCTGTTCCATGAACTCGTTCTGATTCAGCCCTATTAGATAGATTATGGATTTGTTAGGTTGACAGGAGACCGTCTTCTGGCAGATTATGAAGATTCGTAGGTAGGTAGGTACTGGAATAGGGGTAGATGGATGCAGCTACCCGATGCCTCCTACTGGTTCCAAAACAGCCCGTACAAATTTAGAAAAAGTCCTCCGTGGAGTTCTAATCATGCTGCGCCTTAGACACTAACCAGGCCTCTCGTTGCGCAATTTCATAGATATGTCTTTCATAAAAAGCCAAAGGGTTCTCGCTCGAAGTTGTATTTTTCCCCTAGGTAGCGGGTAGCAACGAAGAAGTGAAGAAAAGCCCGAGTCCTTCGACAACTTAGTACTTACACAGTCCATTTTATCAAATACCTACGTAGGATCAACTTCGTCGGCCTCAACCCATACGTAGCATCAAAAATGGCCGATTTCGCCTCGATCCTCCCGCAAACCCAACTGGGTTATCTGCCGCATTTCTTGTTATATGTAAGTCTATCGCTGGTATAATGATTCCAACTGTGATATACTGATGCGAGATGGTATTCAGAACGGTGTGGCGGCGGCGATCCACACTGTCGCATGCTACTTGAGCAAGCCAGCAGCAGCTCTGCGACAGTTCAGCGGGTCGAAAGCTCCTCCCCCGCATTCGCTGTTGGCCCATGTGTACGGCGTCAAGAATTCCTACACGAGTCTCATCAGAATCTACGCTGCATACTACATCACGAATCCCCAGGTGTATGATCTCGCCATCGCCACTTTCGTTGGAGTGCTCTTCTTATATCTCTCCGAAGTGTTCGTGTATAAGACGACCAGAATCCGCGAGGCGGCTTTCCCATACGTGATCGCGGGTACGGGCTTCGTGTGGATGATGTGGCAGCGAGATTGGTATCTGTCGCAGTGATACAGGTACCTGTCACTGTTAGCGCACAGGACAGATATTGCCGGACTCGGGAGGCGAGTTTTCGAGTCGGAGTTATTAGGAGATCTGTGATTGTGGAGGGACGAGATACATATGTATGTGCATCGTCGTCCCCTTAATCGTGACGCGACAAACAAAATCAGCAATGACATGAAACTTGTCGGGAATACCAGCGCAGCATTGTACAATCACAGAAATTTTGACCCTTTTGAAAATTGTCTTATCTCCTCGGATATTCGGTCCCTCGAATCATAGGTACTGACTCGAAATTGTTCACGCGGTGCCCAGTTGGAATTCTGCTCGAGGTTGCGCTGCATTGTCTCGCGTGGCTTCACGTACTGCTTGGTGCCACCGCACTTAGCGGGCGAGGAGGGCAAGTTGCCGCCCAATCAGTAGCTGAGGCGACCGTTCATCATGAATGCTGGGCTGTATGAAAACGCATACTCGTGCGCTAGAGCTGACCTGACATCTTGATAGGACTTCCTGCTTACAGTTGCCCCGCAGATGTCTACGAACATGATAGGTGAGATTGAGCTGCTCTGGCAATTTGTCAGAGCCTCACCGTGAAATGATTCGAGAGTCCCAAGAAGCCCAAGAACCCATACTGTTTCATCTATCCCTTTGCCTTATTCGCTCCAGTGATCCTAACCACTCTAGTTCTGCCACATACGGCCTCCTAATATCCATAAGTACTCCATATGGCGCCAGCGATTGTGTTGGATCATCAACTACTCGACCCCTAACTTTTACAATGTTCTCGCGACGGCGCTGGTCGCTTTCTTCGGCGAGCCGCCATGCGGAGTCGTCGAAGCACCACAGAGATAAGCGCAATCATCGCCCAAAACATGACGACCCTTCACAGGAGAGGAGAAAGATGGAACTGCTCGATCTAGACTACACTTTAACAGGCCGACAACACGTCCAAGTCAGCATAAAGGAGACGTCGCAATTAGGCCAGGTGACTGAGTTATTAAAGACCAAATTCCCAAGCGGCGACCAACAAATTGCAGGAGACGTCGAGATATGCTACTTCTGGGACGGCAAACGACTGAGCGGAAATGAGATCCCCAAAGACGCTTCGCTCCTACGGTACCGGGTGCTACCAGCTGGGGATGATGGCTCTCTCCGAATTATCTGGCGAGGAACCAAGCTGAAGCTTCACAAATCTCAGTTGGAAACGATCACTCGTGAAGCCACAGCAGGACGATCTGTAGGCAGTATACGGGAGACTACTGCGGGCCTTCTACGAGACTCCAATAAGGCTGACAAGAGCCCCGTGCAAAGCTCCGCCCAAATCGTAGTTGAAGCAGCTGGGGGTCTAAGACCTGGACCATTGCAAGGGGATAGCTGGGAGGCTCGTAAGATACAGACATGGCTTTGTCGCTATCTGGTAATCGATATGCGGCGGTCTGGCAACTTCCTCATTTTAAGGGGCTTCAACGAACAGTACATCTACCATAAGCCGTACCTGAATCACGGCTATGCAGATGTGCGCGAACTCAAGCTCTGGCTGAAGCACAACCTGTTGGCGTCAGTCCACTCCCGCGGACTGCTACATCGACGCGGCATCGGTGTTGATATCGATATCGATGATATCAGACTGATGTGCCATGGTAAACCTATCAGAAGAAATAGTCATATTCGTCCCGGTGATACCATTGACTTCGAGGTACCCCGTGTCGTAGAGGACAAGTTCATTCAGGCTGAGGCTTGGCTGGTCCCCCTTTCAGAGTCGTGCATCGTGTGTGGAGATGAGAAGCGAGTCTCTGAAATGCCCCATAGACGTCGTATCACCACGTCCTGCAAGCATGAATCTTCCATGTGCAAGGAGTGCATAGGGCAATGGATAACATCGAGCATGGATACTGTTACCTGGGACCGTCTGAAGTGTCCCGAGTGCCCACAGCTTCTCAAGTTCGAGAATGTTCGAGCCTTCGCCTCTCGGGAAATATTCGACAGATACGACACACTAGCCGCAAAGGCCCTACTGGCAAGCATCCCGGACTTCACATGGTGCTTCAACCCCAAATGCAACTCTGGCCAAATCCACCCGGCGGGTTGTTCCAAGGCAAAATGTTATGAATGCAAGCATTATCTCTGCGTCCGACATAATGTCCCATGGCACAGTGGAGAGACCTGCGACGAATATGAACGCCGCACCCGAAAACAGAGAAGAAATGACAAGGCATCTGAGAAGCATGTCAAGGAGATTACCAAGCCCTGTCCCGGATGTAAGAGGAATGTTAACAAATTCATTGGGTGCGACCACATCACCTGTAAGTTATCTCTTTTGTAAATTTCCAACTATGTAGCAGTAAGATGAAGCTAACTAGAGAATCCAAGGCATATGCGGTCATGAGTGGTGCTGGCTATGTTTCGGGACGTATTACCGTGATGGCCAACAATTTCTCCAGTGCCGCCATACCCAGCAGTGCAGATATCACGACAACCCGCCCAACTACGAAGGTGGCAGGGCTTTTATGCCGTTTATGAACCCGGGCGGCCCGCCTGGCCCCTTCATAAATGGAGCACTACGTATGTGACATAAGATGTTACTCTGTTCCCATCCTGGCCTGCCTCGGGAGTTAGCATTTACGGGTTGAGCACCTGTTACTGGGATTGTTAATGAGATTTTACCTCCTGATACCCTCCAACTTCTTGCTCGAACAAGTAAAACGCTGACTATTGCATGTAGCCCGAGGGCGAAGAGCAGATGCACCTGTCCAGGATGGAGCTGAGAACCATCTACGGGCTCCTCCACATTTTCCGGACGAAGACATATTCAATTTCATGAGACGGGATCCTTTCCGTCCCAACGTCAACTTCGGACGAGCTCGTCATCCCCATCTACGCCCGGGATTCTTGGAAGACGCTTTTGTCTTTAATTTGGGACATTTGATGCATAGGGCAGAACGTGACAGATGAATGGGAGACTGGCATGACTCGGTGGCGTTTGGGAGGTTGGGATATTATAACCTAAGGCGGCATAGTTAGAGGGCATTTTGGAGCAATCTTGTAAACATCAAAAACATTTGTGGCCGCGAGGTGGATTTCTTTACATACCAACGGTCGTTGAGGCGAAGCGTTATGTTATTGTTAGCAAATCCGCTATTTACTCTTTCTCGGAATCTCTAAAACATAACGTGATTAATATAACCAACTAAAGTATACGATGACTTAAAAGAGGAGGAGAATCTATCGGTGTACCGTAAAACTTCCTTTTACTAGGTGCCTACCTAGGTACTCAAGACAGCCAGCCATCCGGTCTATTACCAATGGTCAAAATCTGGCCAGCTCCTGAAGATCAAAGGAGACAGGGAATAACGATTTCTAGCATATTCTTCATAAATGTATCCTTGCCCCTATATTCCGCTTATCTTGTGTTTTTATACACTGTAACCGTTCGTATGATAAGTATCGAGGCAATGAGGGCCCAGGTCCAATGATACGAAGAATATCCTGCCACATTTGATGTCTATCATCTATCTCACACCAGCTGCCGGGTTATACATACGGGTTACCTTCGACAGGCTCAGATAAATATTCCTCTTCGCTGCTGAAACTTAAGTGCATCACGTTGCGGTCGGTGTCGGTCAACCTTGCCAGCTCGGGAGGTATACCAGAAACTCCCCATCTGACCTTTCTTTTAGATAGTTCCTGCAACGGTTCTTGCGAACTTGCCTGGCTTATTTCTATATCTTCCAAAGTTATTAGCGCCCCCCGATAGACGAGGAATCCACTCACCTTCGGCACCTAAGTCACTTGTTATGGCTGATCCCCTTTGCTCGAGAATAGCCAGAGAAATGTAAGGGTGGCAAGCCGCTGACAGCACCAACGAGTCACATGCCCCAGCAACCATATTACCAGGGAGCGTGCGGAAGCCGTATAGAACAGGAACAACTGCTACGGCTAGGCTCGTAAGGAAGAACGTCAAAATAGCTGGCGGTGAAATGCCAAGAACTACAGTGGTCCCTTGTAAGATCCCCCAGTCGCTGTCCGTTCTTTGGGCAGTGTTATAGTACACGTCTAGTAAGTATCCTGAGTGT
Source organism: Hypoxylon intermedium (assembly GCA_028566675.1). Lineage (NCBI taxonomy): Eukaryota > Fungi > Ascomycota > Sordariomycetes > Xylariales > Hypoxylaceae > Hypoxylon > Hypoxylon intermedium. Next base: position 7,149 of record JAOXNK010006756.1, on the reverse strand, counting down.
AACAGTCAGCGAGCTTGTAGATAATAGCTACCTAGGTAATCTCGTCTCTCACCTCCTCGGCTCGCAAATAGAAATATCGAGTTCGACGCAAGCCATTGCAATAAAACACTTATAAGAAGGAGGGGTACGCTATAGGGGTAAGGTAGCTGGAGCCAGTAGGTAGATACTTGTTTTCCAGTTGGATAGGACACACGTAGTGGTTTATGTGGCGCGATACTATACGAATTAAATTCCTTTTCGGCCAACATACGAGTAAATAAGGAGCAGTACGAAAAGAAGTAGTATGATAGTATGAACTGCGGCAGATTGGCAAGTAGTAGTGTGGCTAAGTATCCATATTGGCCGACGTAGTCTCCGATAAAAAAGGGTGAGTCTGATTCACCAAAAGCGCCTCCACTAACGGGTGTTAGCACTCAGCATGATAATACCATGAGTGTGACACCGGCTCATGTCCAATTTGACACGAAGGAATCAAGCGCAACTTACAAGCTTAAACCATCGTTTAGATATAGTTGAGAAACAAAGTACCCGCCAATACCCACGAATACAAATACAGGTATCAAGGCGCCAGACCAAACAGACTTTGGAAGAGTGAATATGAGCTTATTGGAAGGATGATGCCAAAGACGGGGCTGAACAGCATTGATAAGTCTGATGCGATCCTCGGATTCAACCGCTGTAGCCGGTTTGAACTGTAGTTGGTGGCTATCTCTAATATTAAACGTTCCTAATCCCAGAGTTGTTGGGTCAGGGTCTGTGATAAAGGACTCCAGTGCATCCCCCAACGTCATTAAAGGTGTATGTGGAATGTAAGAGAGAGCCAAAGCACAGGTAACGGCTTTCAATAAGACACAAATTATCGTAACGAAGAATAAGAGGTTAGACAGCCCAATTTGACACTGATTTGATGGTAACGGTTCTGCTAGGCAGTAGCTCACGTTGAAATTGTTAAATTTGCTGTCATAGCCCAACCTCTCTTCATCGGCACCATTACAGCGCGACACATAGGAATCTTGGAAGTTTTGGAAAGAGAGCGTCCAATTTGATCCCGACGGCGTAGATGCATTGGTGCGCAGATCCCTTGAAGCCATCCCGAGCGCTAGGAAGCAGGTATTGCCGCAACTTAGAGAGTCTGCGCCGTGGATTACAGGAGAAGTAGGCAGGTAAGTCATACATCGAGTCGAGTACCATAATGAGTTAACATCATTACGCGGTACGTGTTGGTCCCAGGCAGCCCCCAAATCATTGCGAGGGTCGGCGAAGACCTGCGATCGGGTCCATCCGTACGGGCTATCGGTGCCAGTGTCGACAACGATTACGACATCCCGATATTGTTTCCTCGGCTTACAAGAAGCGTACTCCGCGAGACAGTCTCTCGAAGTAATATTATGCCAAGCTCGAGACTTATTTGCCGTGTTCGTAATGTTTTTGTTTACTGGAGATAGCGCATCCCAGTATGCCGTCAACGGTACGTGTTGTCCATACGCGTTTGAGAATGAACACGAGCTATTGGGCTTTAAGTCATCCCAGCCTGGGCGTGGACCACCTGCATTGGCCAGACTGGCCCCCGGAGGAAAGAATGTAGCCTCCTCAGTGCCGAAAGCACTGGACGCGATGGTAAGTCCCCAGTCCGAGCCTTGGTATTTAGTTTCGAATATCGAACTGTTCAAGAATAGATGTATAGGAATTGAACTGACAAACAGGACAGAGCAAGCAAGTGATTTTAATGGGGATGTGAAACGAAAATTCTTCAACGATGAGACCCCTATGTCCAAAGATCGAAGTCGTGAGTGGGCGCGGTCAATCTCTTGCCGGGACGGAGAGCTGAGTATCTGCATGAAGAACCCAGAAGAGGCTAGAATAAGCGTAGATATGAGGTTTAGGACAAAATGAAAGACTTGGTTAAGCCTTTTCGTTGTTTGGCAATCGCCTTCCAAGATGATAGTGGTAGAACGAAGACTAGAACCTTGTGAAGTTGCTAGGATAAGACAAGCCACGAGCACAATATCATAAGTGAAAATTAATAGGAGGTTTATGGCGCCAGTACGCCGCCATCCTCGTTTAGGAACACAGCCTAATGACCTATGCATCGTCGTATACGTTAACGCTCAGGTTGCCGGAGAAGACTGAAAGTTTAGAATGAGTACCTACCCAGGTAGGGAGCGAACTTGGTTATCATCATCCCATTGAGACGAAGAGACGAATATAACTTCGCAAGCTGACTGTGCCACTGATTTCATGGTCCTGTCGTGGGGCAACAGGGTCATGAATTTCAGCTCTGCCGAGTCTCTGAGAAGGGATTGATTGGGCCAAAAGTCTTATGGCGTCCTGCAACTTGCTATGAATAGAGGAATGACCCGAAATATGCTTCAAGGTCATGTTGATCATTAACAAGTAAGGTAAGATCCTGCAAAAAGATATGCAGAATCCCTCGGGGGGGCCAAGGAGACTTCAATTGGTCCGAGGCCGACATATTTTAGGTATCGTCTCACTACTTGTACTTCATCTTACCAGTTTACCAGATGAAATTTCATCACCATTGACTTCGAAGGCCATTTCACAAGCTTTCCATCGCCGAATCATCCCAATCCACCAAATGCAATTACTCAAAAATGAAACCGACTATAGAGAGCTACGAGATGAGAGAGATATGGAACAGAAACTCACCCGCACCTTCTCAAACCATACACACTATTGAAAATTGCCATGCAAGATTTCCGAGATTCCAGTCCGCTGTTAGTAACTTGGCCTTGCTTTTGAGGAAAGTAGCGCACTTTAGATATAAAGGCATCTTCAGCGTCAGAACTATACGACTTGTCCGCTTTATGCTTTCAATAGCAGTACTATCTCTATCATTTAAACTGGACTTCCCCGAATGGACCTATCATGTTGCCCTAGTAGGTCATTCCGCTGATGATAACGCACTTGAAGTTCTAACCTAGGAAAATGTGAATTGACGAAATTTAGGCTGGGGTTACGTTCTTTTGGGGGTTGATACAACTCATCGACATGGATTGTGGAAGCACATCTGAGATCAACGTGACTGCGCATATTGGTCTTGATACCCTCGTTCTTCTTACCTCCCTCGGTATGCTGTTAAGCTTGGGTCTGCTCGCACTTCCAGAATGCATGGTGAGGTCTGGTTCTACATGCAAGTATTACTGGTGGGATATGTGTTTATGGAACAACCTTGGGTAAGTTGGAACCTTTCCCAAGTTGCCTTGTCTGATCCAAGAAGCTAGAACGGCAAATGGAGTCCTGGTATACCATGGTATCAAGGATTACCCAGAAAGACGGCGAAGAGACAACGAGTGTATAGCTCGCATTGTGTTTACATCTTCAGGAGACCCGGTCGCCGTCGCTTCCGATGCACTAGTTTCCGCCAACACACGATATTCGGTCGACTCACTTTGTATTGAGCCGGTGCATACTGACACCAGAAGAATACCAACCTAATGTAATGTATGCACGAGAGTTTTGGAAAGAATGCAATCTTCATTTCCTCGAATTAATCAACTGCGTGGGATGCCTAGATAGGTGCATATGTTCTGCTTTCGCATATCTAGTACCTAGGTATGTACATAAGGACTACATTCAGAATAGATAAGGCCGATGTCGTCACGCCAAAGGGCGCGCAAGGGAGACAGATTAGTAATAAACTATTGCATACCGCCCAGACCGCCCCATACAAAACCGATATTCAAAACCTTTGCCCTTCGCAACTTGGACTCGAAACTCTAGACTCGAGAATCTAGACTCGAGGAATTCATTATCCAGTGCACGACAAGTTCACGATGGACGAAACTCAACCTCTGCTACAAGACACTAATCTAGTATACAACGAGATACGAGAGGATGTCTCCAATAAGGACATCGTCGACTTCGATCCCGATGGCGACGCAGAGAATCCTCTTGATTGGCCCGCCGCCTACAAGTGGGGGATAACTTCGCTGCTAGCTTTCATGGCATTTACCGTGTACGAATTATTTGTTGCCATCTAGCGCTACTCTGAGCTTCGCAGTGTTAACCTTCACGCAGAACATTTACCTGCATTTCTGTCGTGCCGGTCGCCACCCGTATCGTGGAGGATCTAGACCATGGCCACTCTAGCAAATCTGCCAGTGTTCTGTTGGTCACCATCTGGGAACTTGGTGAGGCCGCTGGACCTCTGCTGATCGCCCCACTGTCCGAAGTCTTTGGGCGTTATCCCGTCATGAACGTCGCCAATGTCCTGTTCATTGCGGCCACAGTTCTAGCAGCACTATCCCAAAGCTCGACACTTTTCATCATCGCAAGGATGCTGACAGGTCTCGCCGTTGCATCCAACGTGCTAAACCCTGCCATTGTCGGCGACATCTTCGATTCCGAGCAGAGAGGTTCGGCCATGAGCTTCATCCAGCTCGCACCGCTGACCGGCGGTGCAATCGGGCCCGCTATCAGTGGGGCCATCGCTGAGACACTGGGCTGGCGACGGGCCATGTGGATGTGCGTGATACTGGCTACCGCGTGCGAGGTTGCTTTCCTTACGTGCTTCCGGGAAACCTACAAAGTCGCTATTCTGAGACGAAAGGCAGCGAGACTTCGGCGAGAAACTGGAAACGCCGCGTTACGTACCGTTTTTGACACGGATGGCTTCTCGACTGTTCAGAAAGTGTGGGTCGCCATTGTTCGGCCTTTCAAGGTATTGGCAGGCTCTGGCGTGCTCCAGGTGCTATCAATTTTCGGTTCGGTTGTCTTTACGTGGTTTTACATCATGTCCACTACACTACCTGACATCCTCGAAACGATGTATGGTCTGTCGCCTGCCGCCGCCGGATCCGCGATGATCACCTTCAGTGAGCTTCCCCCCTCGAACGTATTCATATGCAAAGAGTATATCATACTAACGTGTAAAAAGGTGTCGGTTCGGCTGTTAGCGTGTTCTTCTGCAACTTAACTCTAGATAGGATTTATATAAAGTTACGCGATTCGCATAAGGGAGTTGGCCAACCCGAATATCGACTACCTCTGTTGATCGTTGGCGGGTTTGCATTGCCGTTCGTCGCTGCATGGTATGGATGGACTGTCCAGGCCCATCTTCCATTTCCGCTAGTCCTTCTGTCTGTTGCTGCCATAGGCGTTACACTCATGCTAGGATTCCTACCAATATTCGCTTACGTTGTAGATGCCTTTGGGCTCTATGCTGCCTCTGCCATGACAGCGGTGATCGTCGCGAGGTGCTTAGCAGGCACATTCCTACCGCTTGCGACAACGCCGCTCGTTGACAGGTTCGGTTATGGTATAGGATTGTCCGTGTTAGCAGGGCTTAGCCTTCTTCTCGCTCCCATCCCAGTATTAGTTCTCAGGTACGGATATAAATGGCGGCAGAGGTCCAATTATACCAGAGATGAATAGTTCATTCGATCTATAAAGTAGGATTACTAGCCTAGATAGAGTCTTTCCGCTTGGCACAGTTAATACCAAGTTGTAGATGGAGGCGTTAATGGACCACGCTCGTCAATCAAGCAAGATACAAGAGAAAGCCATTTACCTGTTTTACATGTTGGTAATCCGTACCTTGATTAAATGAACAACTAGTCATATGTCCCACCTAAAAAGTCGCACATCTGTCATACTGAATGAGTCAAGGTTGTTGCGTGTATATATTCACCATATCACATTGTGGTTCTGATATAAAAGATGAGATGTCTCTTAATAGGTGACCATGTGTGTCGTAACAAAGAGGGGAGTAACATTGTGGCGCTATATGCGTAAAAGGTCCGTGCGTTTCGTGTGCTAGCTTCTGTCTCGGGCATCTTACACTTTACATTTTGGCCTTCTAGAGGTTGCAATTTCTAGACTTGGGTTTAAATTCATGATGCCTTTCTAACTTGGAATTTTTATACCAATCATTTTGTCAACATTGAATGGAATTGAGATACTACCTTGGTACTCTAGGCGCGTCAAGTCCAGAAGTGCACTTCTATGCTTTCTTACCTACTCAACCAAAGTCTCTCGTCTGGTTACCACTTGAAGGAGAATATCTTGATTTCCTCTCCAGGTCAACTCTAGATTCACCTAGATTCACCTTGATTCTTTTATATGTGAATTTACTGCCCACCAAGTGTCTTGGATGTCCTCACTTCGCCCAAACACTTCAAAAGTCTCGTGAGAAATATCACCATGGGTGGCCATGCATTCTCGTCCCTATTCACACCACGAATGTCTCCGGCGATATACGAGCATGTGCTCAACCTCTGTCGTGCAAAGCTCCAGCAACTATTTGTCGTGGTAGCAACCCCTATCCCAGGGCCAGCCAAAAAGGATCACGGAGACGTCGACTTCTTTCTTGCCTGGGAGAGGAATATAACCTTCCCGTCTCCCGCTACCAGCAACATTCCCAACTCCCTTTCGCTGCACTCGCGCAGTCTTCGCGACACAGCAGCACACATCCTCAATGCCAAGCAAATGATCAAACCACACCCAGAAGCTATTACTCTAGCCATCCCATGGCCCAATGATCTGCCCGAAGAAACCACGACCAGCGATGTGTCTAATCCTCGCTATATCCAAGTCGACCTACACATATGCAGTTCTCTGGAGAAGCTCCAATGGATGCTATTCAAGCACGCGCACGGCGACATATGGAATCTTCTCGGCAGCAGCATCCGCCCCTTCGGCCTCACCGTCGACGAGGTCGGCTTGCACCTCCGGATCCCCGAGATCGAGCCCCTCAACCGCAAGCAAGCCAAGGTGCTCCTTTCGGAAGACCCCAACGAGATCCTTGATTTCCTCGGTCTGAAATGCGACGGCGCGCAGTGGGAGGAGCAGTTTGCCGGGGCGCGCGAGTTGTTCGAGTACGTGACTACGTGCCGGCTCTTCTGGGTGCGCCCTGCCCAGGACACCGACAACAAGAACGAGAGCGACAACGGATTTACTAGTAATGCTGCTGCTACTACTACTACTCACAGCAACACGAACAACAACAAAAACAGCAACAACAGTTCTATAGCCCCCCCAAGCACTACCAGCCCCAGCACCAACGACATCGACAAGAAGCCCCTCAAAGCCAACGCCCGTCGGCGCCTGGCCCAACGCCCCATCTTCCGGCAGTGGATGGAAGAGTTCATGCCCGCATGTCGCGAAGCCGGGCACTTCGCGACGCAGGCC
>JAOXNK010006715.1:0-10001 GCA_028566675.1 Hypoxylon intermedium | reverse complement strand
GGTGTGCAAAGGGGGGTCCTGTGCAATTGTAGGTCACAACGGTTACCTATTCGAGTTTTCGAACGAACCACAGGAAACTTGGGAGGGAATTCACCTCGATCGTAGGGGGAACTCGTGGAAGGTTCGGATGTATACCTATAGGCTATGGTCACCGCCTACTGACCGCCTACGAGGCGTAACAGTGTGAACAATCGTTGGTAGTCGTGCCATCTGTACACTAGGTGTCCCTCTGGCTTGCTGATAATATACCGGCACATGCCGTTCCTATATCATAACTCTGGATCGAAATCTACTCTGGTCGTAGTTTGTTGAATGCCACCTACTGCAAGTATCAAATCATACGGCACGTAGGTGAGGGTGACGTGATATCTTAAGGCAAGATATCGATCAATTCGATCACTGACACCATTGAATGCCAATGCTAATGCAGTCTAAAATCCGGCAGCAAGCCCGTAGGTGAATGCCCAATGCTCACCGCGCAGGCCTTCGAACGACTTTAGGAAGATGCTAACGATGATCTGCCGGTGTCGTACCACTTGTACATGGATGGGATGGATGTCAAAGCCGCCATGCAAGTATTCATTGAAGCATTTTTGCCATCGCCGATCCCAGCTGTGCGCCGCCCCTTTCCGGGGCCTAGAACATAGTCCCCTCACGAAACCGTTTCATACCGATCCCTTTGTTTCTCTGAGACTGGAGGCATAGGGAGAATAAGGTACTTGACATTTCATCTAGTTACACTGGCAACGGCTATGCGTTTCCTACTCTAGGGATCAAAATCCCCATCACAGCCACAGTAGATGCATGTCATCGGATGAACATGACCAGCCCAGCGGCTGCCGTTGTAAAGATGTCAATTTTCCTCATCAGATTGGCCAGTGAGAACCACAACACCAGAACCTGGGGAGAGCTAGCTTGCTGGCTGGCCCCGAAAAAATTAGATAGAAGATGCGGCTGTCATACCATCGTCATCTTCTTCTTCTTTAGGGCCCTGTCAACTTTACAATGGCTAGTACTCGGGTCGTGCCGAGATCTGGATAATCTTGTTCGTTCCTAATGTGAGAACCGTTCATCATCTTCACCTCACCGGTGATCTACCAATCTTCGACTTGCTTCTGCTTGCGGGTCTGAACTCGGTTGCACATCGCCGAATCGTCGACAAGGGATCCATATGAAAGAGGCATCTCTAGCTTTGTAGGTGGATATTTTTAATATCTCTGTAGATGGCGAATTGGTTCTAGTGTGAAGGGTTTGGTCTAGTTGCCCTGCGGCTTGTCAAGTGACGTCGTGTTGCTGCCGTCCTCGTGGCAGCCAAGCACCTAAATTAGCGGCGATTAGTTCGAAAACCTACTACACACTAAGACGTTGGCATCAAGATATTCGACTTGATGTGGACCTAGTTTGTTTCTAACTAATAATTATTCGACGCCCTGACGCCCTAAGGCAGGAACTCATTTTGAGATGTCAGCTAGCGAGGGCTAGCAACGTGGCATGCGCTGGCGTCTTCGGGGTCTTGGATCCAGTTCCAAGCATATGCATTATTGTCTGTCATATCATACCTCGTCGCGAGGAAAGTCTTGAACGTGGCCTACTTGGGCTGATTCTTAGTGATAGGCTTCATGTGAGCTACCCTCATTCTTCACGCATACCAAAGGCGAAGTTCTGAGGGGATTCGAATCGACTAACTCTTTCCCCTTACAAAGGGGATTCATCGACCCATACTGACCATCATATTACTGGATGTCGTGGCTGTTTGGAGCAATAGTATATGGTGACTTGTGCTCACAGATTATATTACTAAAAATAGAGCCTTGTACAGGTTACTATCAGTCGAGGCATTCTCTCATCATCAGGAGTAGGTCACAAATGATTCAAACCCCCGAGACATCTCGAGAGTGGCTGGTAGTTATCTCGTGATATTCAGGATATCTTTAAGCGGCTGATCAGTACCCGCCGAGCAATGACTAGATATGTGACGCTTGTACATACGTACAGTTCACAGCACCACTCATATCTCCTATGCCTTTGGAAGGCTAGATTGTACGTAGGATTATGCAATCTGGAGAAAAATACGACGTGCAGCTGATTGTGGACTTGTCGGCGCGTCCTGCCTATATCACGATCAAATGATTACGTGAAGAGTAGAAGCTGCGTACTTAACAATGAGGGCCTGTCCATTTGACCAGGAAAAGAAAGAAATTTCCCGACTTAGGGCTGCGGCGCATGACTGTCGGCCATTCTTTCTACTAGCATCGTCGACTTTGGCGCTGAGGTCTCCATAGCTTCGAGAACATCTCGAGAACGAAATGAATTGATGTCATTATCGTAATGCCGTGTCATGGCCTGCGAAATGAAGGTGCCGCTAGACAAGGCGCGGGAGATTTCCATGCCACGGACCAAGGAACGGTCCATTTCCTGAGCCCAGTCAAGGGTCAAGACAGGTACGGGATCGAGAACTACACTGTATTGGAATAAGGAGGGAGGGAAATGCAACTTGCCGTGATATGTAATAATTCCGTGGCTAGGCCCCCTAGCCCCCTAGACAACGCTGGATACCTAAGGTATTCTATGCAACGACGGACATGTGGGACGAGCATGATGCTGAAAGAAACTTGCCTTCATGTCGGCATCTCCCCCCGTCCAGCCCGTCCAACTTGCTTCTCGAAATCTTCCAGAATATTTCTGGATTGGGGCTAGAGCCAATTTCGGGCCTGCCTGGAAATCTTATGCGCAAGGATGCATTGGCTCACCTAGGCTCACGAGCCCATGCTCTTCCCCACAGCCCAACCATCCCATAGGGCGACGGCAGAAGCGTTGTCGTAGCCACTTTGAGAGGTAGAGAGGGTACACTGTCGAGGACGTGGTTTCGTATCGTTTCGCCTTCTCTTCTAGCCGAACGACTGGAGAAACTGCATGACCACACGAGACCCATGACTTGCGGATAGCTGCATTGTAGTCGACGAGACATGTTTTGATTTTCCCTTGGGAACTACACTAGAGAGCTGTGAAGCGTGGCGTGTGCGTAAGTTGTGATATAAAGGGTCGTGTACGAACCCAGGAACTTGATCTTGGGAAGCCAATAAGCTATGCCTTCCATGACAGGGGAGGCGGTGCGTTTCGTTTGAAGTCTATCATATCTAATGTAAGTGACAGCTGATTCTGGAAAAGTAAAAATGCGATATCTGAGATACAACTTGTATACTGGTACTGTACCTATGTATGTATTGCTAAACATAGTATGTACCTCGTTCTGTCTGCTAGCTCCGGCCAATGTGCTGCGTTGTTTCATTTTAGTACAATACAAAGGAAAGAAAATCGAGGGTCGAGCGTTAAGCAGCATTGGACGTTTCTCAACCTGGTTTTTAGTGCCGTCATTGCATAATTGTCCGAACTCTTCGTACGATACGGATATAGGTGGCTCATGGTCGTGTCTGGATGCATAGGTACCTTGGTAGTGTGACAGGTAACATGGGGTTTGATAGCGGTCGCAATCATAACGAGATAGAATGAAAAAGGTGAGTTCCTTCAAAAAGTCAATGTACACCAAAAGGTAAGTGCTTACCTACCAGTAACCACACTGCTTATCCATACCATCCGGGTATCTCGTCTCATCAAATCTTACCATGTCTTCGGTACGCGCCTGGACCAGGCAATCCCGATGGCAGGTAACCGGCATTTCCATTGTTCATTGCTGTACTTGACATGTCAGCAGCACTCTCCCGAGGACCGCAGTTCCGACGTGACAGAACACGTCTGTATGGTGGCTAGAGTAGGTGTTATACATGCTATATTTTAGTCGCGTTCAGCTCCTGCGTGCTTAAATCTTGACAAGCAGAACAAGTAGAGCTTGACTACTCGCAATGACGAAACAAATACATACGGGAGTGAAATATTGTACAGTACAGTACCGAGCCGAGGAGGGCCGGGGGAGATCCTGTCAATATCGCGGATAATAAGGGTGGATTACGTTTTGTGGAATCAGAGCCGGGGTCATGTTCGTCCCTGGATGCCAAGGTAGACACTGTCGGTATATTTTGGTGCGTACACGTGGAACTGGACGTACCGTACTGTATTTGAGACCGTGTTGGCGCCAACCCAGCTGCCCAGCAAGAGAGAAAAAAGAGTGTTTCAGTAGCAGTGGGAGAATTGGAAAATCCCAAGTGGATAGATGCCTAGTATCAGCGCTTAAAATAGCAACGTATTTGCTTAAACCGAAAGACGTTAAGCATTAAAGTTGAATACTAGCGCAGATAATAGCCTCACAGATTAAGTGCATGTGGCTATGTAGGTATGTACATGTAGTTTGGCGAGTATCCGATACCTAGGTACATACCTACTTGCTCAAGTACGTAGCCTCAATAGCCCCAGTACTGCAATAGCCCTACTAAGCTAAGATGTGGTTTCGTTGGACCTGGTAGACGAACAGGGGAAAAAAGTTTGTTGATTACCTACAACAATGGATGTATCCATGTTTGAACTGGTCTCAATTGGATTAAATTTCTACTCTCCCATCTTCATGGACAGGTGGACGACTGCATCTCAAATCCGAGTAAGTATGTACACATTCTGCTTACGAACATACTACAACTTTCATTCTCCACGGCTACCCCGGTAGGTACAATGTATCTGCGTACCTGCCGTTTTTATGTACACTACAGTAGGTGGCTCTTGCCCCTGCTCCCCGTTTCCTTACCAAACGCGCATGCGAATCCACACACCCACATCACGTACCCACACCACACCTGCTGCATCGACGCATTGTCCACCGCAATTCTTAAACTTCGACCTGCACCATTGAACCTTTCCAGCCCAGCAGCCCAGTCAGAGAGAGGTACAAGTACACATGTACCTTTCCTACAGGCTTACCTAAAATACCACCGTCGATTTCATCACTCCCATTATTTTTCCTCCTTCATCGTCACACACTCTTTTTATTCTTCCTTCGCCAACCCATTTCAAGTGCACTTGGCTTGGGTCTCTACTAATATTTGCGAAGGCGCACTTCACTCTCTCAACCTCGTCTCTAGACATCTCGAGCGCGCAAACTTAATTCTTCTTCGAGGTATGTTGGGTTCACAAGCTGCCCCCCCATCAAGCTCCCTTCATCGGATAGCTCCAGATCCACCCGCATGATTTCTTTTGTTTCTGGCTTCGATAACCAACGCTTGGTTTGCACGACGTCCTGTCGCCGCCACTCTCTGGTCTGAGCATCTATTCACGTCCTCGTCACGCGCCGCACTGCAGCCCATCCTCACTGCCCTCTAACATCTTGCTTGCTTGACCTACCCACCCAACCCACCTACATCCCACCTAGGTACTTACCTGAGTGTGTGCATGCTTGAGTGGGTTGATACTCCTCCTCCTCCTCCCGGCTCAAGACTATGTCTGTATGGCCCTACTCCCTCTTCAAAAGCACCACCTTACATCCCTTGTGTACTCCGGCCATCACGGAGCTGGGCTTGCTCCTTGTTTCTTTCGCGTTGCCACAAAGCTTTTGCCGATTGTTCTCAGCGGTGCTGACTCGACTTAGTTTGTTCCTAGGACTGCATATTTCACGCCTCGATACAGCATACAACCGTGGCCGAGCCACTACGGCGCTTGACAATCTCTAGACACTCCCGCCGACCCCAGAAAAAAGAAAGAAAGCAATATCGACCCTCTACGACATACCCCCGATACATCTTAACCCCGCCTTGGTCACCTTCCTATATACTCGACTAGCCAATTCTCTCTTACGACTTCCTTACATCTATTGCGCTTCGGTGTAGACCTTGGAGATCCGAGAAGGAACACATGGTATAGTGTGACCTAGACGATCGCCCTACACCTATTCATTGCGCGCACTTGGTATCCGAGTACTATTGTAGCAGCGCTGACTCGACTATCCTCGATACCCAGAGTGTAAACTACCGCCTACCGAGTTGAGAATATTCGGCAGGGCCACGCTGAGACTCAGAACTGGTCTTGAATACCTCGATTTTTGTGCGCCGACTTGGTTCTTACCGGCCTCGATACTATATTCCGGCTGTATACGGAACAGTATCCTCAGTTACCGAACCCGTAGCGCATCCTTAGATGCAAAGGCCAACCTGACATTATCCTAAGAAAAAGACATACCCCTCTATAGGAGCGTGCCCCACGGTTCCTACACGATAGACTCGCCAAACTCGGAAGAACGCGATATAACGATTCGACCAAAATCTCTAGTCCAAGATTTCGGCACAATATGTCTAAATCGCCGTCATCAGAAGTGATGAACATCACCAATATGCTGGACAAGAAGAATGCTGCGGCCGTTGCTGCCGCCTCCGGCCCCTCTCCCGACCACCATATCCTCCCACACCCACACCTCTCTCAGAGTATGATGGACCGGTCGAACTCGCCTCATGGTTCAGAGAGTTCGTATCACTCTGGTCCCCGATCTGGTCAGTCGTTAGAGGCTCTGAATGGAATGGGCGGTGTCCGATCATACGGTTCCCCCATGCAGTCGACAATACCCTTATCCGACGCAGGTATGCCACCCGGCATGATGATCCCTAGCATGCCGCATGGACTCTCGATGTCCTATGCCCAACCTCACGAGCTGCAACAGCAGCAGCAACTTCCTCTTCCTGCGCAGCCCCGTGCGCAACCTCAGGCTAAGGCCTTCGCGTGTGGAACGTGTAGCAAAGCCTTTGCTCGGCGTAGTGATCTAGCAAGGCATGGTAAGTTTACCACTCATAGCCACTGAGGTAATGCGATGCTAATCATATTTATAGAACGAATTCATACCGGTATTCGCCCACACGCCTGTGATACGTGTGGCAAGCAGTTCATCCAGCGATCAGCCCTTACAGTACACGTCCGAGTTCATACGGGCGAGAAACCCCATATGTGTGAGAGATGCGGCAAGGTAACTAACCTTCGCCCTCTTAAGCTTGATATATCCACTAACCTGTATCCTATTAGCCGTTTAGTGATAGTAGCTCATTGGCACGCCACCGTCGTATCCACTCTGGCAAACGACCCTACAAGTGCCCCTATGCGGACTGTCAGAAGACGTTCACTCGACGAACGACCTTGACCCGACACATGAACCAACATACTGGTACCGTCGAGGAGGCCGCTGTTGCCACTGCTGCAGCGGTCGCTGCCCATGCTAGCAAAACGGCAGCCGCGGGAGGTCGTACCGCTCGTAGTGACGGTGGCGAATCGGGATCGAACCAAGGCTCTCCGCTGAATACCCCCTCGCCCGGCCAGCGACAGATGACCATGTCGCCTAGTGCGGAGCTCGCTGCAGCAAATACGATGCGCCACAGCGACTATACCTATATGAACAACGGATCGCTTCCCGTCCATCTTCGCACGGATATGCAGTCGCAAAGCCCCACCTCGGCCCCGGGTTACACGACGAGCATGCGGCCTACGTCTTACCCCACGATCTACCCTCCGCCCCCGACTCTAGAGCCTAGTATTGAGTCACACCAGTCGACCGGCAGCAATGGTGGAAGCCCTCACATGGGCAGTGTAGGATGGCAATCACCCCACATGCCTTCTTCCCATATGCCGTCTCCGACCCCTAGTAACGGTGGTAATGCTTGCGTTTACCCCGATCCCGATCCGTCTTTCCTTGGTAGTAATAGCATGAGCCCTATGTACTACAATGCGGGTGCTCACATTCGACGCCCGACTAGTACCGAACCTGGTTCCGCTGGTTATGATGTCAAGCCACGTCCGAGCGAGCTGTGGGCGGCGGGTCAATAGGATGACCTCGTCGACAATGGTTCCGCCGGCCACGAATCTGCCGATACTGGTGTCGCCGACAACAACTCCATTATTGGAGATTTCACCGACGAGGATTTTGACGTCACTAACGAGAGCTTCGACTTCATCAACGATGCCTTCAGCTTCACCAGCGAGAGCTTGGCTAGCGAGGGATTTGTCGAGGACAGCTTTATTAACGACAGCGTCCCTGATGGCGAACGTGTGTACTCGTTCGTCAACTACTTCGGTCCCCCTTTTGAGGGTTAAATTTCTTTTGTCAATTTGCATCTTTCTTTTGTTCAGGCGACGGACTCACAATACCCAATGGCAAGGCGTGGTTTAATCGTTCATAAAACGGTGGCACTTGCAAATGGCGTTCGTCTTTTCCTTTTTTTCTATTTCCTCCTGAGGTTTCATATCCGGACTTCGACTCGACTTCGTCATAAGATGCGCATCAAATAGGCATCCCTCACGCTAACCTCAACCTCAAACACCGGATACACAACCTACCTATTTAATTGACCATGAGAACACCCCAGCCCACCAGTCACACCTTCATAATACAACCGGCCTAGATATATGTCTCGTCTGATAGACTCAGTCCAGACGGCCACTTCAATTCATCTCTACCTACACTTCGGCATAGACTGGTGCGGCTTTCTCACGATACTACGCATATGCGATAAAGGGGCTAAGGAATGGACTAAAGGCTAGGGGATTTGCAAACTATTCGTCTGAGATACGAACCTAGTTTTGCCGGCGGTACCATTCAGTAAACAGGCGGGTGGAGTCTGGTTCGGTGGGTTTCGTCATAGAGTGGCACAAGGATATAATCCGACAGTGTGTCTACAGAGGAATACCTGCCTACGTCCACCAATCAAGAATGAAGAAGGAGAAGTTGTCGTGCGGTGGTCACGTGTTGCTCGGTGTCCTATCCATAGTATGGGCAAAATGGTTTCTAGTTGGGCTAGAAGTATGGTACTAGAAAACTTTCCAACTGGAAGCTAGGCAAGGTCCCTACTTCGATCCAGAAGTAGGAAGCTCATGTACATTAGATAGGAAAGACACCATCTAGTAATCAACTGGATTGAGCAAACAACAAACTAATTATGATTTTTAAGTGAAATATAGATGATCTGCGCTTTCCATATACTCATCCTAATCACCATATGCGTTAGGCTCCTATCAAGCCAACGGGATCCGATATCCACACCATCCTAAGACGGAAAGGAGCCGCTTGTAAGTGATCGAAATCGGGGTTCCATGCAAGATCAAGCGTAGTATTCAGATTGGTATCCGGGGACATTCAAGATCCCTTTGCTACTAATTCTAGAGCTATGGAGCCGACGCTAGTTTAGCAAACTACAGCTTCGGCAAACACAGGCAATTGTGTCTATCCACCATACATTCAAAGTGACGCATATCTTGGCTTGGCGGTTTGGGGCGGGAACCATTTGTTTAGTAAACACAATAGCGTTGTCGTATGATTCCGATGGGTTTTAGACGCCGGGTGGACTTGCTGATGAGGGCAAAGGTGGGTGGGTTGGTGGTGAGACCTAAATCTGCTGGGATCTATAATTTTTTTTCTTTGATTTTTTGATTTGTGATCATTCCACGCATTACCTCCCCTTTTCGTAGTATAGCCGAGCGGCATCAGGCATGGAACTTCGGTTTGCGGCTTGGTGACTATGCAATATTATATACTGAATATGCCTCTTCTGGCTTTCTAGTGGTGGGCGAGAGCTTTGCGGGAATCTTTTCCTGTATGTATGTATGCGACGCGACGCCTTACCAGCAGCGATCCGGGGGGGTTGGGGGATCGCCAGGGTCTACGGACTCGTGGTCACGACTTATGCATGACTGCATGATGGCTAGTACCCGGATCAAAGATGCACGCCACGTGCTATATGGTGGTGGGCCTCTAAAGAGGGAATGCACCCGTTTCGCTGCTAAACGAATGCCGTCTATGATATAGGGGAGCGTACCGTCGTGATTACTAATTTGGCTGCGGGCCAGTTCCGCGGCTTCGTGGTTTAGGAGGTGGTTGTTGTTGCTGAAAAAAGCCGAATAGGAGAGTTACTGGTTGATCTGTTCATCCCTCCCTTGTTCCTCTCCTCCCCCCAGGTTATAATTATTCAAGTCAGATATCGAGTCACTCATTGCTATCCTATACCAGCCAAGACAGATGGTTGCTATTATAAAGGGATCCATCGCTAGCATAGGAGGAACCGCGGCGCACTCCCGGCCTATCTATAACT
>JAOXNK010006704.1:0-10011 GCA_028566675.1 Hypoxylon intermedium | reverse complement strand
TTCAAATGAAGGGAAGAGGACGAATTACCCCAGGGTACAGACTCTAGTCTATATAGCTCGAGCACGTGATATAAGCCACGTGTCACCGGTGGAGGTCTTGCCCAGCCGCAGTTCGAGATGGACCTTATCTACGACATATTAAAGCATCATGCGCACCACCTTACAACGGTTAGTGGAAAGGGAATCCGCGAAATGTGACGTCTGCCACCGAGGTAAAGATGGCTTGGAGACCTACTTCGACTGGGAGAGATACACACCGAGCCAGCTGCAGTCCGCCGCGGAGCTTGGCTGCAGGTCCTGCGACTTTCGGTATCGTGCTGTTCGTTGCTTGCACTTGGACTCGGACAAGGAGGCGTTGTTTCGGCCTCCGTGCCAGTTAAGGGTCAATGAACAGACATTTGATATATTCAAAACCTACGGTGAGCATCTCCGTGTGCTATCCTAGTCCCGCTGGCGCAGGACTTAGCTACGGATGCATCCTGTGCTGATATAACTCCTAGAAGGTGTGAAGTCTGACGAATATCCGGATGTTCGCACCGGCCACCTTCTCTCCAGTGGAACGTCCTCTGAAGATACACTGGCAAGAATCCGAGGGTGGCTGGAAGAGTGCACGCGGAATCACTCCAAATGTCAGACTGCGGCGGACTCGAAGCCGTATATGCCGAAAAGGGTCTTGAATCTAAAACAAAATCGAGTGGTGCTTCAAGAGGGCGCGCAACCAAGCCCCTATGCTTGCCTGAGCCACTGCTGGGGCAAATCCCAGAATCCCACCAAAACTCTCGTGGCGAATATCGCGGATTTCAAGAGCGGTATTCGATGGGAAAGGCTGAGTAGGACGTTTCGAGATGCCGTGGACATCTGCAGACGTCTGGACGTCGAGTATCTCTGGATCGACTCGCTTTGCATAATCCAAGATAGCGACGAAGACTGGAACGAAGAAGCTGTGAGGATGGGAGACATTTACACGCACGCATTCCTCACCATTGCCGCGACCAAGTCGGAAGACAGCTCCGGTGGCTGCTACAACGACAGGGACCCTGCCTACGTCCACGGCTGTGCCGTTGTGGAAGGATCAGTTTATCTCAGGAGATATTTGCCGCGTTTTGCATCGCAAACCCGCGCCTCTCCCCAGGGTGAACCACCCTTGCTCGCTCGAGCTTGGGTGTTCCAGGAGATGGTGCTTTCTAGACGCGTTCTTCACTTCATGTCCGAAGAAGTCATATGGCGCTGCAATTCGTGTCAGAAGAGCGAAAGTGGCAGCAACGACTTGGACTACCACCCCGTTCTAGGGCGGGAGTTGATGGCGAATGATGGCTCCGTACGAGAAGAATCGTGGCACTCGCTCGTTGAAGAGTACTCGGGTCTTCAGTTAACCTTTGAGAAGGACAGGATGCCTGCTTTGGCATCCATCTCCCAACGCGCAGCCCTGAGGGGATCGACAGATAACCGTTTTCTTGCCGGACTTTGGGAGGAATCGCTTCTGCTAGACTTGTTGTGGATACGAAGAGGCCAACACGACGAAGGCCCGATGAAAAGACTACCAGGAAACAGTGCACCCTCGTGGTCGTGGGCGTCGGTCCCAGCCTCCGCTTTCTGGGACTCCTATAGCGACAGGCCGCTACGAAGCACGCGTTTGAAAGCTATCAATGTAGAGACGATAGGATCCCCGTACCTCGGACAATACTCAAAGGCTGAGCTTGTTTTTGAAGGGCCGGTGATCAGTACTACGGTGAAAAGCATACATGATCTAGACGGAGACATGGTCACCACTCGTTTCTGGCCGGATTTCAAATTTACAGTTGACGGGCCCTTTTACAGCGCTCAAGATCGCTTAGTTTTACTACCCATCGGGATAGGCTCTTTGTATCCCTATGCTATAGGAGCCTTGATGCTCCGGCCGAGAGAGGATGGAAGAACTCACGAAAGGGTTGGTGTGCTACAACTCAAGTACAAGAACGGCTGGTGGGATCACGAGATCCCAGCTCTGCGTCCGTCCGCCGTATTTGGACACCAGCCGTTTAGGCGGTTCAAGCGACAGCGCGTCAAATCCTACTTGTCCAGTTTGCCAACGAAGGAAGTCATCATTACATAAATTTGCTCTGGAGCCAAGAAGCTGGGTCAGAGAGATGCGAACAGTGCGCAGCACCCAGGACAATCTGAGTTATGCTCTACAAGCAAGTAGAGCTTCACTCAGCCCCAATTGCGCTCCATGTTCTGGCCAATACAGCAGCTTCTAAAGCGCAGCCACGCTGGCCCGACTTGTTTGTCGCCGATCGAATTTGCTGGCAATTGAACCTCGATGTTGTAGACATTCGGTTGTCGTCACAGTTTGCAGCCAAGACAACGCAGACAAGATCGACGATGCTCTACACGTCATCGATTCAAGAGGAATTCTCCGAGCTGTCGTTAGTAAGTATTCGTGTTTGGCACGTATTACCTCCCTATTTTCTGGATTAGCCCCAAAAGAATTGCAGATACTTTGAACCTCCGCTTGGCCATAAAATACGGCGGCTATGACAATTGCCCACGCACCAGAAGGGTATATCTTGAAGTGTCTTGACCAGGCCCAGTGGATATTCAGACACGGATACTACTTCAGCGCCACATTCCTGCCTTAACATTTAGATCACGATGATGCTCGTCTTATTCATTGGAAGTACAGGCACTCTGGATTGACACATTCATTGCTGAAGTGAATCCTTGATGTGTACTGTCGATCAATGCCAGTACCTCAATTCCTTACCACGAATCTTCTGCCATCCAGCATCAAGAGCCTGAACAACGTCCTCGGGTAGTGGGCCTCCCTCGAGTGCCTTCAAATTCTCCTCAAGCTGGACTAGATTGCTAGCGCCGATGACGATGCCATCACCATTTTCTTTTTTCAGCATGGAATGGTACGACATCCACCTGAGAGCGCACTGAACTTCCGTCAACCCGTGCTTCTTCGCAGCCGACCGCAGGATATCGAGGGCGTCGAAGTAGCGCGGGTCGAAGTAGCGGTCAAGATGCAGCTTGCCGTGTTGGCTGCTTCCATCGAAGCGGGAGCCCTTCTCGACCTCTGTCGTTTCGCGCGTGTATCGACTCGTCAACAACCCAGCGGCGAGCGGGTTGAAGCAGTAGAAGGAAAGCCCGTAGTGGCGCAGACACGGAAAGAGTTCAGCCTCGACGGCGCGGTGGAGGGCGTTGTACAGGCCTTGGTACACGGCGGGCTTGACCCATCCGTGACGCTCGCAGATCTCGCAGATCTTGGCCACTTCCCACGACTGGAAATTGCAGAGACCGTAACGTTCGAAAAAGCCCTCCCGGTGAAGCTGGTCGACTTCACGGAGCGTTTCCTCGAACGGCACGGCTCGATCAGGCCCGTGGAGGTACCACGTCGTCACCTTATTAGTCTTCAGGCGGGCCAGACTACTCATCAGGCCGCGCCGCAGGTCTTCGGGGGAGTGATGCCAAGGATATTCGGTCATGCCCGGGCGGGCGGCGGTAGGATAAAGCTTGGTATCCATCTTGATGCCGCGCTTGGGCCAGTCAAGACTGCCAAGGTACTCTTCGGACGAGCCTTCGCCGTAGACGAGGGCCGTATCGATGGTGTCGTGGCCGTATTTCTGAAAGGTATCCACCATGGCCTTGGCTTCCTCGATCGTATGCACGCGGGTCATCGGGTGGCCTAGAGTAAGGAGCCGGTGAGCGAAGGTCGGATGTTGGGACACGCGGGAACTGACCTGGCTTCCCGATGGTCATGGTGCCGAAGATGACCTTGACGCCTGCCTTGGAAGCATGAGACATGTTTGCTGTGAGAACAGATAAAATCCACGAATATCCTCAAAGTGTAGGGTGTAGGGTAGGCGAGAGGCAGCTTGGTGAATCTCGAAGACAATCACGACGATGACAACGACGACGACGACGACCTGCCCAGCGCATTGATAACCCACGGCTAGTCCGGGTCGGTGGGTCGCATGCTATCATAGCCTATCGTGGGCCCGGCGTGGCATGATTCCGTAGTTGACAGGTCTGGGGATTGGCAGAGTGCAGAGTGATGCTGGCAGAATACCCTGGCACCTTGACTGGCTGACTGGGTGCCGTGGCTGCGTGGGTGGTTTTACCTGTCCCTGGGTGGTGCCCTGGAAAGTCTGGGAAGCCTGGGGACGTGGAAGAACCCGGCAAGGGAACCTGGGAAGGAGGGTCGCATTGACCAAATAAAAAGAGTCTAAGCTCAAACAAGGTTGCATTAGCTTGCCGTCGATGTCAGCCAGTCGCATAGAGTGGGCCCGCTACCGCCCAAACGGGCTGCATTAGTGAGTTGCATGTAAGCCACTTGCACATACATAAATAGCGCCCCCCTATTCGCTTGCTGTTGAATCTGATATCTGATACTCCAGGGCTGATACTGACACTGATACTGGCACCGACACTGACGCTGACGCTGACACTGACACTGACACTGGTGCCGACACCAACGCTGACACTCATGGATCTATTACCACCTAACGACGCTTCCGTAGCAATCAGGCTAGGGCGCATGCCCCAGCAGCTAGAGGTAATCACCCCTGGCGACGACTGGACGGGCGTGACGAGCATTCCGACGAGGAAACGGCTCCAGAACCGTCTTAACCAGAGAGCCTACCGTTAGTGCTTTAATCCCGAAACCTGCCTGGCAACTAATTAACGGCTCGAATCAAGGGAAGAGAAAGCTGCAGCAGAAACGTGGTCTTGTAGCCCCCGTGCAGTCGGAGCCTCCATCCGAATCCGCCAACCACCACGGCGAGACCAGCTCCTCCTCTCTTACTCGGAGCTGCCGGGTCACGCAGATGGAAGCACAGGTGCACGAATTCATCCAACAAGCCTACCAGGATTACATTTTGGCATCACCAAGACCCACCGCGCTGCAAATGCTGCTCCAGGTCAACGTGCTCAACGCCCTCCGCCTCAACGCAGAAACCCTGAAAATCACCAAGGAGTCGTTGTGCAGCGACGATGCTCTGTCGCCTTTTAACCATCAGGGCCCTTTTGGGTCTTGGGAGTCCGCTCCGCCAAGCCTCCGGCCTACTGCACTACAGAAGACCGTCCAACATCATCCCTGGATCGATTTGTTTCCCTTCCCTCAGCTGAGAGACAACATCATTCGCGGCGCCGGCACCGTGGACGAGGACGATCTCTGCATCGACCTTGTAGACATCGACGAGTGCGAGAAACCAAACCTGATTGTCTGGGGCAACCCTGCGAATCCTCGGGATTGGGAGGCAACCATACCGTTCCTACGCAAGTGGGGTGGGATGCTTCGAGGCTGTCGTGAACTGCTAGACGCCACTAATCATTGGCGCGAGAAGCGAGGAGAAAAAAGGTTGGTCTTCGGGATATCATAAGTTAATCCTAGAATATAGCAACTATTTATCGTCTTGTACATTTGTATATATTTTATATAATGGCGAAAGGAGGCGCCGCCATCTCTGCACAAGGTAGCCCATGGGGAGGCTGGATGGTTGCCTACTGATACTCAGTATCTTGGATCGTATTTAGGGCCCATACCTGGATCCAATACCCAAGTCTTGTACTTATGCTAAGTCTAATATCTAGATCCAGTGTCCAGGTCTTATATTGGATTCCGGCCTATCTATAAGCTATACATACTTAACCATCGTGTGATAGCTAGGTACCTATTAGGTATACGTACCGAAGGGCTCCGGTTCGAACCCTCGACCTCCTATTTTACCCCTTTTCTCTTACATCTCTTACGTCTCTTACATGCCACAATTCGCGGCCTGCCTCACCTGCCCGGTTTTTCTTTGCGTAGGGCAGCTCTATCACTGCTAGACTATTAGAATCTACTGGAGCTAGACCTGGAGCTACACTAGTTTTGGAACTAGATGCAGGACGTTCGCCCATTATATCACTTCGCTTCATTGTTTTCCCGTCCCGTTATCTGTTCACCTACTTACCCCTTGTCCCCAAGCTCTCCGCATGGTTCACCACCTATCATCGGCCCTCATCGTTTATTGGTTTGACGCCGGTCTGATCGGCTATCTCGGTCGTGTCCGCTTATCTCTGTCTTTAGGCGAAGAAGGCAAAACTATTACGAAGTACATATGGGCAATAGTGAATGTGCTTATTTTCCATAGGCCCGATCTTACCTTTTCCAATCAGACAGCTCAATACAAAGAGTTGTTGATTTTTGCAGAAATATCTGCTTACTTGACTGATGGCCACAGCATTGCCATCTCCCAAGTCACGGATCAAAAAGGCGTCGCCTAGGACTAAAACATTCACAGGGTTAGAGCTGCATTTACGTTGAATCCACCGCAACGTGCCTCATCTGCTAACATTCTGCATGGACGATGAAGCTGCTGGACATGTCGCTCTAGGCACGTCAAATGTGATTCTGCTCGCCCAGGATGTAACAGGTGTGCCAAAGCTGGCCTCTGCTGCCAGGGTTACGGTATCCGCTTGTGCTGGGTGGATCATGCCAACCCAGCTCCCTTTCCGGCTTCTAAACGGCGGACTATAATCTGTAAAGAGTTTCCTCAGATTTTCCCCCTTTGCAGGTTGTTGACTCGATGGATATTAGCAGAAGATACCCATTGGGCCAGGTACCTGAATAATATAGACGAATATGTACGCGGTTTGGACCGATCTATCGATGGGTCGGAATCAGAAACCATCTTCTCCGGTCCCTTTGGAGTATTTCACTCCCCACACTACGAAGTAAACCGTCTCCAACGTATATCCAGCAATGATGATGTAGCTACTCATGTTGCCGGCCCAGAGGCAGCCCCGGATGGTCACTCTCTTGATTTGCCTTCGTCAAGCCCCGAGGATCTAAACCATGAGCCAGGAATTAGCAGGCGGCTAGTACATTCATCTGCTACAGACGAGCTCTCAGCCATCGTACCACGTAGAAGAGAAAATCAGGCCGACGTCAAGTCACCTACATCAAGAGCTACCTATGCGCTCAACGTAAGCGCGTCTCGAGAGTCCTTGGTTAGCACTCTTTTACGCCACTACGAAGACCACGTGGCGACCATTCTGCAACCCGTGATGCATCCTCGGAATACCTACAACTCGATATACGTACCACGGGTTGTGTCCACCTTCAAGAAGATCTCATGGGAGTATCCACAGCCAAACTCAGGCACCTCAGCCTGCGAGATTGCCTTATTTTTCTCCCTGCTTGCTTCGTCCGCGTTCCACATCCGCGGCCACGACGAGTCTGCCAAGGAGGCGGATTCGTTGGCAAGGCATTGCCGAACAAAGTCTTTGTCTCATCTCCGGCTTGCTCTCGCTGCTCCGCCTGCGTTGGAGGAGGTGGATGCTCGAGTTAGTCACGTCGGTAGCTTCTTGATGCTCGAGGGCATTTTATCCGTCGTGTTGACGCTGGTTACTGCCGATGTAAGCCTCCTCCTACAGTGCAAGGGGACGGGAATCAGCTGACAGCGCTTCAGGTTGTGGATGGTCGAATGAGCGAGTTTTGGATCCATCTCGATGCCACGAGATCGATAAGCGAACGGCTGAGAGGAAATACGCAGCCCGGGTCCCACGGCGGGCGCCTCTTGAACATATCCCGTTTCTTACGCAGCATTGCCGATACTACAGACGTTAATCTTGATCGCCTCCCTTGGTCAGGATCCGTCGATACCGATGCCGACATCAACATGTTCTCGGACGATGCTGATGGCTTGGAATTCACTTACGGCATAACGGCCACCTTGGCCAATTTCATCCGGCGAACGACCTTGCTGTCGCAGAACATATCCTATTATTTCCTGCGCGACGAGCCGCTACCGGAGGCTCTTGTTTCCGCCTGCGATGGTTTACTTGGCGATCTTTCGTCGTGGCACATCCGTCAGGAGAGCCTGTCGTCCTTCTCTCAATGCGACGAAGTCACGGTTCTCTTGGCTACGGAGCATATCCAGGCGTTCGCGCAGAGCATCTGGATTTATTTCCACACACGGGTATCGTCGTGCAGTCAGTCCGAAATGGCGTCCTATGTCCGAGGCGTCGCCACGCATCTCAACGAGATCGAAGCCGTGAAGGAACGGACGGGGTGCCAGATGGTTTCGGCTGCGACTATCGCGTGGCCGGGCTTCATCGCCTCGTGCGAGGCGGAGCCGGCGGATAGGGATGTATGGCATCAGTGGTGGAACAGCATGCTCGAGTACCGCATAGGAAATATTAGGGATCTCTGGTCCGTGGTGAGAGATGCCTGGGCGTTACGAGACCAAGGCGTCAATGAGACACCGGCGTGGGTGCCAGCCTTGAGACGGAGTGGGAAACGGATTTTGGCAATTTAGCAAAGTACTTGTCCTTTTGAAATAATGGCAAGTTTGGTACAGACATCGCTTTTTCGCGCAGTACTTGGAAGTTCTTCATAACATTATTTTTGTAATTTCTTTTTCGTGTTCTTGCTAGGCCACTGACATCCCGATAGCATTTACGCTGCGAGAATTCTAGATACAGGGCAGAAGTACCAACTACTACGCCGACTAGCATGCGACTTCAATGGCTAGACTATGAGATAACGCGGCCTTTGGCCTTCTCGATATCGAAGCTAGGTTCTATGCAGCCAGAGGTATTGGACCGACAGGTGAAGTGCTGGAAGGGAGATGGCATTGGTGCACTGCATCGTGTTAGCCGGCCAGTCTCCGTACGGTGGCGTAGTATAAGCAGGATTGAGACTTACTTGTTCTTGATCCATAACTATCGGGGTATTCAACAGCACTATGGAGGACACCCTAACAAAAGCGTTAGCATTCATCGACGAGGGTGTTCATGCAGCCAACGAGTGGAGGAATTTACCCAGTTATTGAAGAAGACAAGATCACCGTCGTCGTATCTTGGTACGGCAACGTACTCTGGTTTATGGATGCGATCTAGAATCCCGTTCAACCAGGTATGGATGTCGTTGAGATCCTCTACGATGTCCACCTCGGCATCGGGAGAAGCCTTCTTGTATAGTTTTGCTACCACGTCGGGGAGGATCATGAAGACCTTCTCGCCCGTCACGGGGTTCAGCCATACCATCGGGTACTTGTAGACCTTCTCGGCAT
Organism: Hypoxylon intermedium; assembly: GCA_028566675.1. Lineage (NCBI taxonomy): Eukaryota > Fungi > Ascomycota > Sordariomycetes > Xylariales > Hypoxylaceae > Hypoxylon > Hypoxylon intermedium. Next base: position 970 of record JAOXNK010006704.1, on the reverse strand, counting down.
CCCATGCGGGAAGCTTGTCGAGGGGTACGGCTTCGCCGACGGGAGCCATGCCGAGCCCGCTGTTTCGGAACTTGCGGTTGTTAACCCACTGCGAAGTTCAGAGTTAGCGATTGTTGATATTTAATACGCTCCGGTGCACCCGAATTAAGTGTATGCGTATCCTGGGTGTGTGATTCATGCGCATAGACTACCACATAAGGGGTAAAAGACGTGGCTACTCACCACGAAGGGATGCGGCGCAGGCTCCCAATAGCTGTTTTCCGCCATCTTCTTCTCCTCGTCGGTAAGCAGGTTGTAGAGCTGCGCCATGCTAATGAAAGCCGTGCAGCTAGACGGTGCCTGCATCGTCTGTCCAGAGCCGTCGTCCCAGCGGATAGTGACATCGGGCCCCTTGGGAGACTTGAAGCATCGAAGAGATGTTACTCGTGCCGGGTGAGACCCGTATATAACGCCGTCATAATGGAAGTAGCCAAACCTCGTCTGGCCCTTGTTGATCTCTTCCATGGGAAGCGGCTCGACGTGGAACTTCGCATGTCCGGTCGCCTTGAGCGTTCTATTCTTTAGACCGAAATGATCGTCGCCTTGGTATCCATTGCCGACGACGTGGATACCAGCGGCCTCTGGGTCGGACAGCCAATTCCCCTTCTGCGATGGGATATTGTCAGGTATATTGGTTTACTTAGGCTTATGAGGGTGACGACGGGTCTGCACATACACCAACAACACCTGCATTGTCTTCAGGGCCCCAGGCGTGCTTAGCCGGTGCGGCCGGGTCTAAGCGCCTCATGAACTCGAACTGCTTAGATGGACGGAGAGCATGCTGATCTCTGACTATGACAACATTGTGACGGTAGATAGCTTCTCGAATTTCTTGAAAGGAGGCCTCGTCCAAGTTGTTCAAATCAGCGCCGGTGATGGTAGCTCCGAACTGCAGTATGAAGTGTAAGTATAAGTGTTTTGATCTAGTTAC
>JAOXNK010006693.1:0-10014 GCA_028566675.1 Hypoxylon intermedium | reverse complement strand
AATTATTCTTGGCCCGCTACCAAGATTAAAAGGTACCTATGAGATGATCCGGCTCGGAAGCACTGGGCAAGAGGCGAAATCATTCAATGATGAAGTAATATTTGGAGGTGGGGGAACACGATGTGGATGTGTTTGTCTACATAATGTATGTACTCAGGTACTTTGTACCTTATGTAAGTGCCCACACATGTGCATGGCACTGCATGCGCCTTCCTGCCCACTACCCAGTGCCCAGCCCACCTGCCCACATGGTAGATATGTAGCTTCATGCCTATTTAGTGCCTACCTGGTACATTTTCAACTCTATTTTATGACAACATTTGACCTCAGCAGCTCAGGAAAGACCTCATGGCAATCGTTTGCAAAGGAAGGTTCATAATACGAGCCCTATGCAGGTACCTCGTCTAGCGCATCCCGAGTTCTGCACAGCCATAGCATATCCATGCACATTTATGGCATATCCCGATTCTCTGTCATAAGTCCGTCACGAAATAATATGCCATTAATCATAAAACCCCCCTTTCCCTTTCCTTTCCTTTCCTTTCCCCTTCTCCTATCATCGTCATGCCAAAATAACTTCCATCCCACTTTGACCCCATTCTTAATCAAGTATCGTTCACAGGAGCCAGCTAATACAAGTTGGTATTAATAAACTCCATCGACATAGCACTTGACCAAGTCTCCCTAGCACGTATCTATCAGCAGATCCAACTCTTGATCATAAGGATCAGACAATGGGTAGGCATTGATAAATATCCCACCCTCCAGTTGTCGATACTATCTACCTAGGTATTCTACGACACCATCTCTGTACAACTAAATCGACTCTGTTGTCCAGACTCTACCATCAGTTCCGCCTGACGAACCCCTTATCAGCAACCAATGAGAAGTCCCCCCCACGCATCATGCGACATCTACCTGACTACCTCGCAAGAGTATAGCCTGTGTGTCGTAGTACACCTAGGAATATCAGGTCTATACACGAGATTAATGGGTTTCAACATGTGAATATTTATGAAGTTCTTGCTTCGAATAGAGACACCTGATCCGAAATTCTATCGTATTTTCTCGGCTGTCTATCATCATCACCAATTTTTGTTGGAAACGCATATTATTCTCTAGCTGTGATTATATTATAGCCTTCTAAAAACAATGGCCATCTAATAGGTAATGGTAATGTTCCGGTGCATTCCAATTACCCTACTGATCATTACATTAATGACAATCACTCTTCATAAGAGCTTCTTGGTGTCCCTATCAATCCATTTCTTCGTAGCAAAAGCCAATGTACCAATTTCTCGAGCAGACGACATATAGCGCTATTCGTCCACATCTCTAGGGCCATTCTTCTTGAAAAATTCCTCGTATTCTTCCCAAGCCATATACGGGAATTCGGTCGGCCGCGTGATGGGGACGAACGGGATGCCTCGCTTTTCGAACTCCTTGAGCCGTTCAACCGTCCTCTCCTTCGACTTGTTCACGCTGTAGAGTTTGATCCGATGTGCGCTGCTGGTCACATGGAGGCCCCAGTTCCACGCGTCTCTTACTTGAATTGGTTGCGTGTTGAGGCTGTTGTCCCAGCACCTCACCACAATCTCGACCCACCCTTCGACGTCGCAAGGTAACCACATGTGCCATGTTCGCCACGCGAACTTATGCTTAGGACTCATGTTCTCAACCGGTACGGCATACCACGAGAATCCTCCGTCTGCACTGACCTCGACCCGTTCAGGCCAACGGCCGCCTCCCGAGTACGCCCACCCCTTAACTTCGATCTTGCCCTCGTGTAGGACGACTTGCTTATTCCAAGGCGACATGATAGCGCTGCTGACTGGCATCTCCTGTATCTGAATTCCGTCGATCCAGCGCTGGTTGTGTTTGCCCACTTGCTGGTTGAAGTACAGATACTCTCGACTCTGGACCGGTGCTTTAGATGGCTCACGGAGAGCTGAAATGCGATACAGCCACTTCACACTCCTCGCCCCTATATAGCCCATCACTACTGCCCGGACAGGCGCACCGTGGATCTTAGGGAGAGGTTCCCCATTCATCTCCCAGACCAGCATGACTTCGTGAGCCTTGACCTTCGAGTACGGCACGCTAACAACGTAATTCATGACTTCGCTCATCTTGAAGTACGTATCCGCTCCCGCAAGTTCCAAGTGTTTCGCGCCATCGATGAGCCCGCCGCAATACTTTATCACTTTTTTGAGCGATACTCCCACGTATTTCGCAGTTCCAATGGCGCCTTCCGCCCAAGGGGCATTGATCATTTCGTCTCCTTCGCCAGCGTAGAGCGCAATCTGCTCGAAACGTCGCGTGCCACTGCATTGAATAGTCACCACCCTTTCCATACGCGGAAATCGATTCTCGTCCTGGAGATCCGACAAGGTCAACTTTTTTGGTTCCTTTACGAGGCCGTCGAGGCGAAGGAACCACGTGGACGGGTCAATGGATGGTATCCCGCCATGATTCCTTATGAAGTGCAAAGGATTAGACGTGATGGGCTCCGCAGTTACAAGTCTCTTGGGGGGCTCGCCGTTATAGGGAAATTGGAGGAGATGCAGCATATCGGGAGATTTCTCCTTGAGCACGATAGCCCATGATTCCTCGGGTACTGCCCAGAGACGGCCCCCAATAGCACGATGCCAGAGCTTCCACCGAATTCCTGCTGTATGGTAAGAACCAGCTGGCTAGTAACAGAGTAGTATAAATAAGAAAAACTTGCCTTCCAGCACGGGGTTGGTTCCGGGGATGGGCGCCAATTGGAATTCGGGCGGAGGCGGGAATTCTTGCGAGATCAAGATCTCGTGCGCCTTTTTCTTCTTGTCCGGATAGTCTTCCCATTCGACATACCTACACAGTTACGTATCAGAACGAATTCGACCACAAAAGCCACTGTATCCCGTAACGAGAGTCGAGAGTAAAAAGCCGACCTACCCCTCCCAGCCCGGTATTTCATCAGCAGCAAGCTTGTCGTCGAATGGCTTAGTGACTATGGGGGTCTCTCCGTCTTGGTCCAGAACATCGCCGTTTACTTCTTTTTTTGTCGTCTGATCGAGTAAGTGTAGCTCAACTCCTGCCAGACCTTGCTCAATTTTCCATTCGTTGCTCGGCAGACTGCCACCATTTGTCGACCCGCTGGCCTGGAAATTGCGAACTGCCTCACGCATCCGGAGATCTGGTTGCATCTTGGGCTGTACGTAACTTGCAATTCCACTTGGTATGGTAACAGCGGAAATTTCACGACAAGGATATACTGGTAAATATATTTATAATACAGCAACAGGACATTCAAGACACCTGAGTATTGTGCGAAGTAACGGGGTTGGTGTCATGCTACCATCTTATCATGAAAGCCCTATCGCCAACATGAGTCCTAAACGAAAACCCACGCATACTTTACGATGTGTAGGTAATGATGATGTCAAGAGCTTGTCATCGTAGGTCTATCTGGCGATCAGGCATGAAATGCTGGCTCATATCTGCTAACGTCGAATTATGCAAGATGCCCATTAGTGAGTTTCACAGCAATGTCACCTACATATCTTCTCACCTTATTCGGTTTGATAAGAGAATTACCTGAGCATGGTAAAGGTGAGTGGATTTCTGGTCACTCATTGGCGCCCGCAATTCAGAGGATATGCCGAAGAGCGATAAAACAAGCTTTAAAGTGTACCCAGTCGGCGGTGATTACTAGCGCCATGCATTGCTACCGCGGCGAGCTAATCTAGAGAAATCAGTTAGGTCTACATTAAGAAGTCGTGGTTCTTGTAGTCCAACGTTGGGCCCTAAGCTGTGGCCTTGCTATCATCCCCATCGTCCTGTTGGAGATTCGCCGAACTAAAGATGGGACATGGCCGATGTGAAGACATACCCAAAGTCTTTGTTACTTTGCAGCCGACATTTTTTGGCCTCCCAGAGTTGCCTAAGACTGGCATGGTTTGAGCGCTAGAGGGAGAGAAAATATGAAGCGTTATTAGGCTTTTCGAAACCAAATGCTGATCACGTTACTAATCCATGAGGATACCAAAAGGCCGGACCTTGCTATAGATGATAGCAAAAGAATTGTTTATTATTGTCTCGTGCTGCGGTGATCTGCCCAATAGGATATTCCGAGTCAACCCATCGGAAATTTCGACATCTTTCCTTCTTGAACAGTGGATCAATTCAGGTACCAACAATGACCTTAGACAAGTCTGGGGTCTGGGGTGGATGAGGTGATTTGGAGCGAGACAGCGTATGCCTCATCCTGCATTTCGACCAACATCTCGTCGAGCTATCCCATTCTCCCGCCAACACAGCACAAGCTCCTTTGACATCTTAGAGCTGAAAGCAGCGATAACCATCTCCATGAAGCCTACGAACTTTCCTGCAGCCATAATCGACCAGAACATGTCGTCCTTGGGCAGCTCTTAGGAGAGTGTGAGCATTGTGCGGCCGTAGAGGTCAATGGCCTCCGGATCGACGGCTTTGTGGTTCGGCACATGGTAACGGCGAATGCTAGAGTGGCCACCATCGGCGCCCACGAGTAGAGTACCAGAGGCAGTGTTACCGTCGGCAAAGTGGACTGTAACAGGTGGCTCCCGGCTGGTCTCGTCCTTTCCCTACTTAATCAGGTCGCGAAGGAGAACCCTCCGCAAATTCCTCAATAGACGGTGTATGGTTTGGGGTATGAGGCGTATGTAGTCCAGCTCGAGGGTACCAGGACAATTATGTATTATATCGAAAGAAAACGCGGCTGTCACGAAGAACGCGCAAGCCAGGATGTAAAATATGCCGAACATTGTCTTATGACACAATACGAAGAACCTATACAATACATACATATATACATACACATGTACATACTGTATGTAGGCTAGGGCTACCTTGGCTAGGCGCTATCGTCCGATTCTGTCCTAGGAGGAAGCAAATATCACTCGAAGTCGCCGGTCCTTGTCATCTTGGGTGGAGGATATGACGGTGCCGGCATCAAGGAATTGATCAAGGCTTCCGCGGGCATTAAACTCATACCCTGGCTGCCGCTTGATCTAATTAAGCCTGGCCTTCCACTGGGTCCCGAGTGTAGCTGCACGATGAAGGTAGGGTGAATGAGAAGAATGTCTAGTGGCTTCGTGCGCTTAGTATTTTGCAGGATATATACACCGATGGTCGAGAGGAACAATGTTGGGTGGGGTAAGACGTTCCCTGACTTCTATCACGCGTTAAGCATTAAGAGCTCAGACCTGTCTTCTTCGCTTGGGCCTCGAGATGCCGTAGATATGAGTCTGCAAGCGGAGAGCAAATGCTCTTTGTAACGGTGTTGGCTGTTGCCGCCATGCGACCTAACGCAGAGCATTTGCTATGGTTTCCGACAGAGTTTAGAATATTCAGCTTCTTTGCCAGTGCTAGTACGCTGATTTGCACTTCCTCGGCCTTTGGAATAGGCCATAGATTACTCCATGCGAGTGAACGAACAGTAGCCCCAAGCATCATGGTCTCGCACAAAGACCTATCTGGGAGATACTTCGCTTCGCTACAAATACTCGACTGCTTATTCGGTTGGAGAAGAAGTTGGACAACGTCCTCGATATATTTTAGCAATTCTTTAATTGCATCCAATCGACAGCTTTCTATGAGACCTTATCACGTGTTAGAAGCGTTCCTGGTCACATATTTCAGGTACTTACTGGAAAGATCTGCTGGTTCGAGGCACGAGGAAAACACTTTCGCTGCATTTAAGTTGCTCGGTTGCAATATGCCTTCTGGGCCTATAACGCAGCGTAAAGCTATGTATTGGACCGCCTGGCTGAATATCGTTTCGTCGCCCAATTCCCATGCAATCCAGGAGAGGAACTCCACATTTGATTCCTCGAAACCTACCGCAGTGAGAGGACCTTGACCAGTTATGTCTTTAACCCACTTTTTAACCCAAGGTCGGAGGATGCGAGTAAGGTCGTATTTGTCAGTCAGTACAGTGAGCTTATAGAGGTCTATAAACCCCATCTCACTGCTGGAAACCCCGATATCGCCAAATGTCACTGAAGAAGGTATTGTATCGAAATTACTGTGAATGATGTTCAGGAGAATTGTCATTGGTCCCGGGTTGTCTTCAGGGAGCACAACAACCCATTCCTCGCCGCTGGCGCTCTCCGGCCGTGACTCGGCAAACCCACCGTAAAGTAACGTCTTCCAGACTGGAGATGCTCGAGCCAGAGTTTTTGGGCACACCACGAAAATTACAGCCTCCTCCTCTCCAACTCTCAGATAAAGATCGCCATCCGAGTCAATCACGACTCTAGGAGGTTCCTTCTCTGGTGTGGGCTTCTTTCGTGGGGTTGACTCGAGGGCCGGCTCTAACGACCCACCAGACCGTTTGGATCTCCTAGTGAGACGAGACGGTGTTTGAACACCGTCGGTAGACATGGTGGTAAGGATAGCGTTGTGCTGCTGCTAGCGGTGTAGGGGGTGGTGAATCGATTTAGAGCTTCAGCGGACGAAGTAGAAAGACATGACTTAGAGTCTTAACACCAGGATGGGCTCATTGTTTTTAGGTCTGTAAAGTAAGGGCTCAAGGGTTCGCGCCACGCGGTTTCTCTGTTTGTATGATCTTCATGTCTTAGCCCCATATGCATACACATAGTATGTACTTAGGGGCTGGAAGCACTATGCGTATATACGATAAAGGGGGCTCTGTCCGTCTCTTCTAGGGCGGTCCCGCATTTGAACCCACCCCCCAAGTTCCCCTCCAAAAATTATCAATATTAATAACACCTATCTTCACCACTACATACAACCAGGTCGGTCGCACCAGGAGCATGGCAGCAAGCAGCGAAGCGCTCGAAGCGCTCAAGCCTCTTGTGAAGTCTACAACGGACCTCTTGTCCCAACTCGAAGCGGTCCTCCACTCGATAGCCGTCGACAAGGTCACCGAAGCGCCTACCCCACCATCTTCATCGCCCTCGGGTACAGATTCTGTCGATCCTCTCTCCCTCGCCCACGACTCGGCCACCCTAATAAAAGCCCACACTACGAAGCTATCGCTACTCATAATAAACGAGCCATTTACGCCCTCGGCCATAGTCAAGGTCCTCCGCGAGCTAGTTGCCGGTCCGATACCCGCTCTCGCTTCCGCCGTTCAGATTTGCGACCCCGACAAGTACACCGCAGTGGCGCGTCAGGATCTCGCTTGGCGATGTTACCGCGTGCTAAAGGAGCTGAAGGCCCTAGTCGAGGTCATTCCTCTGAACGGAAAGGTCCTGCCCAATGCGCAGAAGAACGGCAGCAAGGGAGACAAGGGTAGCATGGCCGCGACGGGTGTCATCTGGGCCGCTTGCGACGACGTGATTCTACTCAGGAAGCTTGGCATTGCAGGGCTTCTAGTCAAGAAAGTCGAGGAATATCGAGACACGCTCAAGGACATACTGGAAGAACTAAAGGAATACAGCGAGGAGGTTGACGAGGATGAGGACGACGGTAGTGATGCCGACCCAGCGCAGGATACTGAAGTTGGCAACGTCACAGACCAGATGCAAAACACACATATTTCCGCGCAGGAAATGCTCGACGACCTTATGAACCCCCGGCATATTCCTAGAGGCGACCCGGACAAGATACGAGAACGCCTAGATTCTTGTTTAAAACGACTTCGATTAACCGTATTACTCTACACAGCTATCATCAAGAGACGCTTAAAAGCTCTACCAACAGTGCCTACTACTACCGCACAAGCACCTGTGGCCCAACGCCTGGACGAGGTATTCCCGTTACTGAAGAGACTACCGCATCGATTCGGCGAGGTTGCGTGCGCATTCTACGAGCTGGATCGCGATGCGATAGACCGCGTCATGGATTCCTGCTTCTTCGATGCATTTGCGGCATCAGAAATGCTCATGAAGCCGTGGGAGGGCCAGAGAGACGAATTCACCGATTGGGCAGAGAAGTTCCAAATCGGAATCAAGAAGCAGGATTAGATACCCCAATCAATGCAAATTGAGAATCTAAAAAGCATATATACATTGCAACAAAAGTATACAAGTGAAAAAGAGGAAGAGCTAAAACTAAAATACATCGAATCTCATCGAATCTCGTCAACCATATCTCAGCCCCGCATTCTTACAACTGGATGGAGACCGAGTTGAAGTTGACCTATACGCTTGTTAATTATGGATGCATAGATATACACTTTGGATCAGGGGGGACTCACCTGGCCTGTCGAGGGGCAAGCGTTGGAGATCGCAGGACCAGTTGCCGACTTGCCGTCCAGCGTGACAGTGACGGTGCCAGCGTTTCCGTTGACGGGTACTTGGTAGAAGTAAGCCTTGCCAACCGAGCTGGACGGGCTTGCGGTCTGGGTTGAGCCGCCAATAGAGACGGTGATATCCTTAGCCGAGTCGGACAGCGCGATGACTGAAACAACGTCTTTCGTTCCGCCCGCCGCAGATGCAGTTCCACCTTGGCCCCAGACGGTGCCGCCGTCGGCGCAGACCGTAGCCGGCGTAGTTCGGTACCAGGCCATGGCGCCTTCGCTCGGCAGCTGCACATCCGGAGTGCCAGCCTTGTAGGCGCTGATGAAGTACGGCAGTATGAAGCGGAATGCCGTGTGGTCGAACCCTTCGATGTATGGGCCCGCACCACTCACGATTTGTGCCTCGACGGGGGCGTTGATGTAGCTAGACTCGCCGTAGTCGTTCCCTGTTCCACGTTAGTGTCCCGTCGAAAAAAGTCGAGCCACCGGCGTATAGAGTAGGGCGTGCGCTTACAGGTGATGATCTCAACGTATTCCGGCATGATGTCCATGACTTGCTTCCAGCGGTCGTACCAAAGAGAATCGCTGGACGAGTACCAGTTCTTGCTGTACTGAGGGAGATCTATGTCATGGTTAGTTGGCAAGTTCACACTACACTCGAGTCCTAGGCGCAGATTTTCTTACCGGTGTAAAAGTAAGGGCTCACGCCCATCATGTATGGCTTGCCCTGGAGAGAACTCTTGTAGGCGACGTCGTTGCCAGTATTCATAGTATACTCGTTCGGGTTCGGCCATGCACCCCAGTTGACTACATTGTGTAAGCGATTCGGCAGCGACTCGGCATCGTGAGTAAGGGTTTGGGGAAAGTTACGTACAGGCGCCATCGATCTGAGAAAGCTTAGATCCAACGCCGCTGGCTCCCAAGGAAGCCCAGTCTGGAATCACTGTGATGTGTAGTATTAGCAACAAGTGCTTCTTGAGTTGTGGCATTTGGCCCGTAAGCACATCGCTTTGCAGCATGTGCCTAGCCACCATATATACATATGCTCTAGAATAGGGGCCGAATACTCACAGTAGATATCACCGGTGGCAGAACGCACCGAGGCCCAGTTGTCAGCCCAACCAGGGCCTTCAAACGTCGAGACGAACGGCTTGCCGTTGACCTTGAGCTGGCTGCTGGCGCCCTTGAACTGGTTGACGAGCTGAGAGACCTGGTCGACAGTCCAAGAGCTGGCGGCCATGTCGAAGGACAGGAACATGCTGAAGCCGTTAGCGGAAGCTGTGTCGTACGCTAGCGGCAGCTGGACCGGGTTCCAGGCGTCAGCCGAGCCGATGTTGAGAGCGAAGCCGTCGATGCCTGCCTGTTTGGCATCCGTGATGTCCTTCTGCCACTGGTCGGCGGATTGTCCACTTGTCAGGCCCACCATGTAGTGTGCGAAGACTTGACGGCCGCGGCCCTGTCGAGGAAGAGCCACGCCCGCCACGGCGGACCTGGCGAGCAGCAGGGCTGCCGCCACAATATTGAAGCGCATCTTCGTAACGAGTCAAGTACTTGGCCGGTTAGATGGTAGAGAGGAGGGAAGGAGATCGGAGCGATGAGGCCGTGACGAAGTGATCGTCCATACTTGACACTAGGGACTGTAGCCGCATTATATAGAATGTTGAAGCTAAATTTAGGTATGGATCATTGTGGGTGACATTAGGGGGGGAAGGTCATGTCCCCGGTTCTGCTCCTCTGCGCTGCTGGGCAGCAGGGGGAGCGACCGAGGAAATAGGCCGGCGTTA
>JAOXNK010006682.1:0-10016 GCA_028566675.1 Hypoxylon intermedium | reverse complement strand
ATGGCGGACCCGAGTTGTGAAGGAATGTACCTTACCTACGTAGGTACATATCTAGCACATATGTATGTCGAAGCTTAATTATCATGCAGGGACAGTGCATTCCATCCGATGTACTAGAAGCATGTTGAATCTTCGAGGTAGGGGCTTTGTGCCAAACTTCACCTCTTCCTCCACGACTACGAAAGAGATTTGTGAAAACGTTTCCACTGCCTTCACGCTGTCTTTTCGATCACATCATCACAACGCATCCTATGAAATATCCTTTACCCTATCCAACAATCCTAGATTGACAATGAGTCTTTAGGAGCTCTCATGTATATTCTACCTAATTACGACGTGACCCCTAGAAACAGTCTTGTCTATCCTTGCTCCTTTAATTTTCACTCCCCTGGTGATCTCCGTGATGGAAGACAGCCTCGAACATATTAGCCCCTCGACGGAACTGCCTCGTCGGAAAAGTGTTACGAGCCGATAGCGTCCTCATAGCATCTCTGATGTGGACGGTCCGACGAGTAGGCTGCCATCGTCATCAGTAGCATCGGCCGCAACCGCAAATCTCACTGTGCGACAAAGCATGAAGGAGCCTTTCAACAGCGCCCCAGTCACTCCTCACAACTACCTATACATCGATCCACCTAGACCAGCCAAAGATGGCCATGAATGGGTGTGGTTTCCAGCCGGATACTGGGCCGAGCGTGAGATCATTGAGAGCCCCGGCAGGGTCATAAGATACTTCAAGTGGCCTAAGCGTTCTGGCAAGAGCAGCTCTGGCAGAGTCACTGATGATGATCTCGAACACTATTGGGACCAGGCAGCCAGGACCCCTGGCCCTTTCCCGTTATCTAGCCCCTTTCTCACGGAAGACGCTCACGTACAGTCGCTGCAAAGACCTCCATACCACCGCCATGGCACAAGCAGTGAGAGTGGCCTCTCTGCGTTCCCGTTAAACCGCACCCCACAAGCAGAACTACCCAGTCCCTATCTAACCGAAGAAGCACACGTCCGGTCCTTACAGCATTCATCTCTAAGTGATCAAGTCCATAGTAGCGAGAGCGGCACATGTCTGTCCAAGCTCGGCCGGCCGTCACAGGGCTCTCCGTTGACAATTATAAAAGGGGGCTCAGACTCTTCTACTCCAGTTCCGATTTCGTTAGACTTGCCGACTATTCAGCCCAAACCTGCTCCTTCGCTTTTCCTAGAATTGTTGCCGACAAGCTTAGGCACCAAACCCAAGAAATCGTTCATTGCGAGACTCCTTCCGGAACATGCGCCGGCAAGTCATCCAGCCCCTAAGAAAACCTTTTCGATTTCCTTAAAGTGGCTTTCCATAACTGTTTGACACATTGCACAAGAGTAGTACTTATACAAGGTCGTATTGCAGAAGATCAAGAAGCCACACAGCGATACTGATGCGTACGATTACACCGCCAGCAGGGTCGAGGATGCGCAAGCGCAGCTCTCAAGCCACGGCCAAATCCAGACCCCTACGCCAATCCCCCTCATGAGCCGCGTGGCATTGCTGCTACGCGAGGAGGGCAAGAGATCTTGGCCGCGCTCGCTAAGGTTCTTCAGTAAGAGCCCCCGGCCTCGCAAGGACTCCGTCGGCTCCGGGACCAGCGCCTCCAGCTCTCTCCGCAACGTTCTCGAGGGCCAGCCCCCACCCGTGAGCCCGGCTTCTGGTAATAGAGGTGCGTATTTTGACGGGCTCTGTTTGTGTGTCGAGTAGAAGTGCAGTTCATTTAGAGGAAGAAAGAGTAAGACAGGATGGACAAGTGAGCAGATAGACTTGGGGGCACGATCCAAGTTAGCTAATAAGTTGGCACAGAACATCTAAACCCGTTTTGCGCGCAGTTCCCTGGCGGCGTAAGTCTACCCGTGTTCTACCTCTAGCTCCCACTCACGAGTATTTTTTCGCTTCTGCCTCGCGACTAACCAGCCCACGTGAGCACAGGAGGCAACTCGCGTGAAGACGCCGCCTCTCCGTGAGAGCCGGTGTCACAGGGACCAGCCGCGGTCTTTCTTCTTTGACATTTCGACACCGCGGCCGTGTAATAGCGGGAGCAACAGCGGGGACTCAAGATGTCGCGGCCATCGTCGTTCTCAGCCCCCGACGACGGCTATTCGGGATGACGGGTGGGATCAAAAGGAGACGGGGCCGCAGAAAAGGGGCTCGGGCAAAGAGTGGTGGGAAGTACCAGTGGTGATTCCTAGGTACGAAGCCATGGCACCAGCCTCCTTTGAATTCGACATACCCGAGCATCTGCCCAGCAGCCCCATGTGCCCGGCCAATAAGAGACACAAGTCTAGCGGCACGGGGGTCTGTGTGTACCACGGTAGGAGGAAGAGGAGCATCACGAGCAAAACAGAGAAGCGGAACGAAGAGACCGATGATAATAAAGAGGATGATGATCATGGAGAAGACGACGATAGAGAGTTCTGGACGTAGGGGAGTTATTGGCTACAGGTTCTGAATGTCATATTAGGAATACGCCATTGCCACAAGAAGATTTTATCAAACCGTAAGACAGAGTGGCACTTTTACAATAAGTATTGCTATCTGCCATTCGAGGGGAAACCCACGACGCCATCCCAGACACCCAAATCGGAAATGCAAATAAAAATTACACGATGGATCTATGCAGGACAATGTCTTGTTCTGTTGAACTCATTTTCACCTCAGCTACCCAACTCACATGCAGCCGCGACATGTGATTTCACACGCAGCCTTCCCATGAATACTCCCATTCGGGGAACCGCCTCTGTAGCCTAAACTCTCTCGGGGAGAGGACAGACGGGGGCCGCAGACGCTCATCCGGGTACGTGTATGGTGTCTAGTCATGGGTCTGGATCTTGTTGTCGCCCTTCATGGCCTCGGCGTAGGTCGGTGGGGCATTGCTACCGTCGTTGTTGCTGCCGCTCGCAGCACCCGAAGACGACGAGGCGTTGTTGTTGGTGCTGGTGCTGCCGTAGTTCGGCTGCGGCGCGCCGCCGCCCTGCTTGGTTTGGGACAGGGGTTGGCGTTCGGACTGCGGCTGCTGCTGGACAAAGACGTAGGCTACGGGGCCGTTTCCGGCGCTGCGCTCGCTGTCTTGGGGCACCGGCTCGTACTCGTAGGTTTCGGGGAACATAAAGATGATGTACCAGGAGTGCAGGATCCCTGGGAGCTGCGCACGTGTTGGAGGTTAGAATCCAGTGTGGTGTGGTGTGGTGCGGTGGGATGGGATGCGAGATCGTGTATGAGGGGACGTACGAAGCATAGCATGCAGAGCAGGATGTTGATGATGGAGTCGGCGGAGCAGAGACCGCATTTAACCCATACTATAGTTCGTGTTAGCTATTAAGCAAAAGTCTGCGGAATATGATTGATCGTCCTTGTCGCTGCAGGTGATGCGACGATGGGGTGGTGGGCTGCCTCATCCGCTCATCCACATCTACACCCACACGGCGTCGGCGTCGGCGGATGCGTCTGCTGCAGCAAGGGGGTAAGGGGATCAGTCAGTCACTGGGATGATGACGTACCGGGCAAAGGAGGGAAGAGGATGGCCAGGAGGCAGAGGAATATATCTGCGAAACACATGGCGACGGGGTCTTTGGTGTAGAGAGTAGGAAGAAAGGTTGATAAGAAGAAGAAGAAAAATTGGTGATATCAATACAGTAATTAGGAGTAAAAGGCTAGAAATACATTGTAAGGTTTGGCCGATGGCGTCTACCTAAAATCATGTTGCGATGTTGCGATGAGGATCATGCGAGCCGAGATGTACTGGGTACCAGGACAGTGTGGGGGCCATTACTTCATACCTCCCATATTAGGACGGCTGACAGGGTCTTGAGGGCCAGATTCCTCCCGCTAGGCTGCAAGAAGGTTAGCTGGCACTGTGTATCTGGTGTGCCCCTACTTCGTGTGGCTGAGCTAGAGGGCTTACGTGGCTTACATGAATTACTCGATTCCCCCTGAGTCAAGGAGAGAATTAAGAGGGGAGTACCATTATTGTCGCAATGTAGCAACGTAGGAGGTCTTGGAATAACCCAGCTCGAGAAACGATTTCTACCTTTGCGTCTCATGGAAAAGAAAAGAGAGGAAGAACTTAGAAGGCAGGGGGGGAGATAATAGGCACCTGGGGAATAACGCCGAATATTGAGTGTATCTGAAATATGAACGAGTGTACTTGAACAATATCTAGACTACTCCTTCTGGGAATCACCCAGCATTATAATGTCCTAACGACATAAAGGGAGGAAAAGAAAAGAAGAAAAGTTTGCTCATCCCCTTTTCCACTTTTCGTGCGTGTTCTATATCTGCTTTCACAAGAGCACGCTGCTTGGCTATATGAATTTCAACCTTTGCTACTATGCAGCGAGCTGTCCTCTGAAGGTAGTGTCATCCTCGTAATGAGCTCCATAATCCAGTCAACGCATTCCACGGCCCATAGGATCATACCCTGGAGTAGATTCAATCCATCTGTCTCTGTACACCACCGTCGAACAGGTTCAGGATTCATAGGAGACTCGGCTGCATCTACTCCGTCAGCTCCGTTTCCTTCTTCTTGATCTAGAACTGTAATGGATGTGGTTGATGTATCGACTTGGCTACCAGGGATTGTCGATCTTCTACGATGAACCCCCAGATTTTGGTCATCAGCTAGTAGAAGCGCTTCTAATACACGGGCTAGCCCACTCCGTCTCCATGGAGGTTGCCCCAAAGAAAGACATGTTAATGCTTCATCTCGAAGTTCTGCCATAAATGTTGACTGCTGTGCTTCGGTAATCTCGAGCGGCTGTAGTCGATTGTGCGAGTCGTTCTCCCCTTCGACTGCTGGTTCCTCTTCTTCCACGATTTCGTAATACGGCCCAGGGTCTGATGGCCGAACCGACACCTGCGTGATGGTTGTCTTATTCTTTTCAGCCATCTCATGCGGGATTCTCTCGGCTATTTCATCGAGAGAACTCTTGTAAGGGTTATCCCTGCCGCCAAAGTTCACCAACGTCGTTGCGAACTGTGGTTCGACTGGAAATTTGAATCTCTTAAACCTTTGCGTTGCCTTGTATCTTAGTTGTGAGGTTACCTTTTCAAGGCTACCACTAACTCCAACCTGCATGAAGAACGGCTGTCCATCATGCTCGAAGGCGAAGGCTGTATAGAAGGTGTTGTTGTGCCTAGGTTGGCTATCAATGTTGCTCTCAGTGAGATCCCATTTCAGGACGGTGGCCCTCGCTGATCTGTTAGACAATGGCTGGCTTGAGAAATTCCAGTAGTTTCTTTTCACGTAGTATTTCTCCCGGTTCCGTCCCATGCCACCAATTTCGGTCATGCCTGCTACCCCAAGGTGTGGAGTAAGTTGTTGTTGTTTTACCTTGAAGATTTCATCGGGTCTGCCTTGTAGCTTCGCTGGGCCATGGGTAGTGATATGGACAGGAACCCGAGATCTTGCGGAGGGGTTCCTAGGTCTGAAATGACGTTGGAGATCCTCATGTTCCTCGTCTAACGTCAGTTCTATGGTGGCCCCCTTTAGGCGGCAGTCTGCTGGTTCTGTAAATGCCAAGTCAAGATAGACGATGCCCCCTGGGTTCATATCCTGAGTCAACACACCCCATTTTGAGTCTGTAAAACGAAACTTGCACGACACGTCCACCTCCCCGATCTTTCCTTGGGCAAGATAATGGCTGGATCCCACAAGACGTTCAAATCGCCCGAAATCGTATTTTCCGTATTTCCGGCCACGCTGAAATCGTTCTCGTAAGGGTAACGCAGTGCCACTGTACACCGGGTGTCCCGCTATAGGTGTTGACATGATGAATCAATCGGATTGATTTCTCAAGGCAAAGTTAGGCCAATGCTGTTCATTCCAGCTGACAGGGGCAAGTCGAAAATGTCGCACTTTTGGGGGAGGGGACCGGAAGGATAGAACCAATATTTTTCCACCAGCGAATCAACGCCGTCCTACCTTCGTCCCGATATGCATAAGATCTTGGAACGCGTCCCGAATGTCCTGTAGCACAATGCCCCCCTCCAATCCCATCCTTCGACTGTTACTCGTAGAACGATCATCTAGTTACCATGAAACTGAAGTGTCCTTACTTCAAATAATAAGAACTCTACATTACTTATATTCATCCGGAGGCATGTCGTTCTCAAGAGTGAGAGTTCCCGACCCATCGGCGACCAGCCTTACCTTGGAAAAATACCAATCTGGCCGCGGCGGACTGGATCGCCATAGAGGCGGATTTGACCAAGACATGGCCGGGGCAGTGAAAGAGAGGATGGAAGTTGCAGCACCCGGACAAACCTTCGAATATAAAGATTCCAACGATGATGGTGCTCTTGTCCCCAGGCACAGGGGAGCTTCTGTAGGACGTAGAGTAACTGACGCCCAGAGCCCTCGTGAGGTTGTCCCAAGAAGAAACGTTAACGGGGTTTGGGATCCAGCTCACATTGCTGATATTACAGTTCACCTCAAAATGTCTGTACAAGAAGACCTCGACGATGCTCTTGAAGAGTTTTGCCGCTTGCAGAGGCTCGGCAACTTTACCTCTGCCAGGCGATTTTTCGCCGAAAATCTAGAGGATCATCTGGACAAGCCCTACATTCTCATCGGATATGCAGAAATGTTGCTCGAGCAGGGAGACTACAAGTCTCTCTTCGAAATAGAGGGTACCACAATATACGACATGGACAGGAATCCTCAGTACAACAGCGACGAAAGTCTTCTCAAGACATATTGGGAATTAATGCAGCTCCTTGTTTCCCACCACAAACCTGGCAGGCGTGGGGTGTCCCTGACCAAATTTGACCTTGTGCGTGATGCACTCAACAGTCTCGAAGTTACAATGAACTCCGCGGACGTCAGTTCAACTGAGGTTGGTCCGCTTTTGATCCTCTCTATCGTACATCACTAAACAACCAGATAAAAATGCTTGCTATGGCATATCGTTTAGTTGATCTTACGAAATATTGGTATAGTGACCTCCATTGGCGTCTCAGCACATTATTCCCCTTGGAATTTCATAGAAGCTTGTACAATAGACTTCTGAGGCAAGGAAGAGTATGGGACTTCCACGACCTTGCTGTGGCTAGGATGATGATGCCAAATCTTGATATCACTAGAGATTGGAGCGATGACCTGGATCTTCGCAGACGCCTTCGCGACCTCGTGAAAGATTGGTCGAGCATGGTCGGAGCCCATGATGCATCTACGACGCTTGGGATACTGGATGTCCTCGTAACCCTTGCCCTCAAGAGACTTTCGGAAACTACCCATATCGACGACTCCATTGAGTATATTCTGGACGAGTCCATGCCGCTTGCGCTTTCAATCATGGAGACAAATCCAAATAGTATGAGAAGTCGACCTTTCGCGAAGTGGATGTTAGCGAAAGCTCACTTTGCCGATAGAAAGGGCCCAGATCATGTCAAATCTCAGACTCTGCAGCTCATATTATCACCAGGGATGTTGTTTTATCCCAAACACATTCAATTGCCTCAGTATGTACCCGTGAAGGCCGAGAACCCTGGTTGGAACATAACACAAGCAGCACCCGAACTCGTGGGCCCAGTGAAGATGGCAGTGAGAACGTCAAGAGCGCTTGGTGACTACAACACTGAAGCTATGGCCCTGCAGGAACTCATCAAGTTGTCCGCAAACCCAATGAAGGAATTCAAGAAACTCGGCGAATTACAGAAACAGACCCAAGGCGATGCTTTCAATTATTCACACACACTGATATCAATGTACCTGGTATCTAAGACCGTGGACATGAAAGTGAGCTTGAAACAGGAGATTTCAGACTTGTTTTCGATCCCATGCATCACTGAATGTCTATCTTTGGCAGATTGTTGGATTCTCTCCATGATCAAGAATGCCTTGGAGGACGAGGGTCCACCAGCTGATCGAGCTTTAAGGGAAACTGGCGAATACTACAAGCGGCTGCCCGAAGCGCTTCAGGAAGAAATCAAGAAAAGCATGCCAGGGTTGAAGCAGCACAATAGAAGTCCTGAGCACTGTTTAGCAGCAGAACCTAGGGTTAACGAGGCTGACTTGCAAGCGGAACAAGATCGTCTCGATACGGAGCAGAAGATTCTTGACGTGAAAAGGAAATATTTAGGCACTGATCAAGACGACGATAAAGAATCCTCGCAGGAGGATTCCGAGTACTATGATGTCACAGACAATCCACATGTGCCAGATGGTAAGAAAATGGCTATTTCCCCCGAGAACACAGACAATCCGGCAGATAGGCAGGAGAGGACCTATCAGCTCGATACTACACAAAATGCCTCAGCAAAAGTGCCAGATGAACCCAGCAGACACAACCTTGAGCCACGAAAAGGCAGAGAGAGCATGAAAGCTGCGAAAGTCGATACTCGCATGTTGAATCCAAGGCCCGAGACAGGCGAATCGTCGGTACGGGCAATCGACGGCATATCTAAGCAACGTCTCAGGCCTAAGCGTTCAATGGAAATATATATTGACCGGCGTGAAGATGTAACCAGCTCGACAAAAAACATGTTGGGCTTGGAGGAAGTACTGAACGCACAACTTTTAGCTGAACTACAAATGGGCACACAAGCGACACATAAAGATGTGCATTCTCCTTTCGAATCCTCGCTCATGCTTGATGGTAAAGCCCTGCCATTACGGTCGAAGGATTCACTTTTTCAGAAACTCCACAAGGCTAGAAAGATTCTTGAGCGCCTTGAGCAACAGTGCTATCGTCAAAACGAGCAAAAGGCGGGGCCCTCGCGTCTCTCGGAACGTGGACTCGATTTTGAACAGCATTACGAGCAAGATCCTACGGGCCAGCCTAACATGGCTCAAGGCCGCCATCAGTTGGAGGAGCGCGAGCCATCCGGGAGTACTAAGAATACACGATCCTTGAGTCAACGCTTCCAGCGCGCCCCTGTGGAACTGCTATCAGAAAGACCACGACTAGATGACACCGTATATTCTCGCCCGCCTCCTCCTCTTGAGACACAACCCTCGTATAACCTTCACGAGCAACTACGTTATTCTCACCCTCGTAATACGCCTCCGCCTAGGAGAACATCCAACCACATTCACAAGGAGGACTTAAAGGAAGCTTGGCCAGGGGAGGAGGCAAGTCAAGAAGCGCCTGGTAAAGAAATTAGAAGTGATATCACAGATGATGAAATCCAGATGAACAAACCTGAATTTAGTTCGAGGAAGAGCGAAGACGTAGAACAGCATCGCCAAGCCACGCTCGACGAAGGTATCGCTTACCTATTAAGGACACTGGAATCGAAAGACAAGGGAAAGGAGACAGCGGAAGAGGCAGGAACCAGAGAAGCGAGAGAGACATCGGAAGGAGAATCAAAACTGCATTCACGGAGTAAGTAAACTAAGTACCTACCCTTGCCCATAATTGACTGGAACTAAAAATTGGCTTAGAACCAACAGTGACAACAGAGGAGGAGGAATAAGACATCGAAACTAGGTACGGAAAGGGCTCGGGGGGCTAGTCTTAAGAATCATTATCATCCTCTGTTACGGCAAGCCCTCCTCATTCCTCCTTCTCTCTCCCCTTTTGTTTTCTTACTGAGTAGATCGAAAAACTGGTACTATAGGTAGAATAATACCTACCTACTACCTATTAACTACCTGCCGCCCGGCTTATAGATCCAAGGAGGGGGTTTCCCTCTTTAGACATTACCTCTATGCAAATCGGCAGATTCCCATCAATACCTCGATCGTTATCCAATGCCGTGTATTGATAGATCCAGAGTCTAACGCTAGCTAATAAATACCTAGTATATGGGATGAGTGCAGAGTACTGCTTATTAACTTAACTGTAGCTCTAGAAGATGATCTAGCAAATCTCACGAGACTGCATTCCGAATACATTGATTGACATAACAGTGTTTCTTAAAAATTGTTTATTAGGACACTTGATCATTTCAGATTCATGTGTGGGTGATCTTAGCTTCAGAAGGTTTGCAGAGCTAGTAGAATAAAACAACACTTTAAGGGACATGAATCTGATTGAGGAGTACCGTTAGTCGA
>JAOXNK010006652.1:0-10021 GCA_028566675.1 Hypoxylon intermedium | reverse complement strand
TAGTTTATCGTAAGCGGTACCAGGGTCAAAGGAATACATAGGGGGTAGAGTGCGTATAATTAGGTATTTGGTTGAAATTCAGCAGGGCTAGGTACCGAATCCAAAGGCTGTATCTCATCAAAGAACATCAACATTCTAGGTATGGCAAGCCATAGCGAGCTACCCAACCCCGGACGGGTGCTGCGGGCACTGCCTAGCCTTGCATAAAATGCAAGGTCGGACGTGCTGCAGTAGCGCAAGCGCTCAGACGGTGGGCCACATGACAACAACGGCCAAAGGTACCTAGTCTGTTCCAGGCAGTCGAGGCAGTCCAGGGTAATATTGGCTGGAATTGGTGTCGTAGCGGGATTCCGATATGTAATAGGCGACCGCGTTCGGGGATCCGGTAGCGCTCGGCTCGCTACCGTCCGCAGGTCCACCTACGCCGTCACCACGTCGGGCGGTCGGATATACTGAATGTGCCAGAGATTTGGATCTCTCAAGTTGGCGTAGAAATCCGGCATAAGACCCACAAGCTGCACCCTCATCCACCCGACGTCTTCATCCGTACATCCTTCGATAGCAGGGTGTTCTTCGTCGTCCTCAACATCACCGAACTCGCCCTCGTCATTGCCGTGCTCACCTTGACTCTCCACCATCCTCGCAGGCCTGGTTTCGTGCTGTTGCCTTGTGGCTTCCCGTGATTCCCAGTCGCCCTTGATTAACTTGACCCAACGCTCGCTTTCTTCGGAGATGATGCTCCGCATCGAAGCTTCGTCAATCTGAATGCAGAACCTGTACCTCACCGGCAATCTCCAATCCCGCGGCGACGCTTCGTGCTGTCGGCTTTGGATTTCCTCTGGCGAACCCTGTTCCTCGCGGACCATGCGTGCGCACCACCCCCTGAAGTGTCGACGTACAGCCTGCGTGCTCGCTCCATCGAGTACACTCGCATCGGCAATCACGGTGAGTTTGAAGCATCCCTCTTCGAGCAGATCGTGCCCGTTATATAAGTCCATGGCCTTCCGGACCGATGCATTGATGCGTTGGATGCACGATTCCCATGCGGCGTCGCTGGTATACGTGCAGCGATACACAGCGAAGCCCCAGATGCGATGACCGTCGGCGCGGAGATGACGTTCGATCTCGTCGGCAGCGTTGAAGTCGGCGGAGATGGTGTTGGGCGTGCGAGGAGAAACGTCGGCAGATTGTTGGAGGGCTGCGCGATCTTGGCCCAGGCGATTCATGAGGGCTTCCAGCTGGCGCAGGTTGTCCGTGGCCATTTTCGACGCGTGACTCCTGCTACGTGTAGAACTGAACGTGCGAAGTTGTCGATGTGCAGGAGCGCCAGATGAGTTCATAACGCAGAGCGAAATGGATGTGTGGCGTCTGCGGTGCAGAAGGCCAAGGTGGCTGCGAACAGCGTCAGTTGTGGTCTTTTGCATCACGTAACATGTGGAACGATACAAACATCGGAAGGGCAGACCAAGTTTTAATATTTGGACCAGGTACAGCGATACTCTTTGTTATATACCTGCATACATGTATGTATGTACCTACATGTAGGTAAGTACCTAGTACAGACTTACCGGTTGGACGGAAAACATGAGCAATTTCTTTTCTCGCTTTTGCCAAGCCAAACGGTCAGCTGCAGCCATTTCATTGAGTTGACATTATTATCCAATATCTACTCGTTACCAAATCTCAATCACCTTATGGTTTCATGCCACTCATTGACCTCTTCCACACCTCTTCGTCGAGTTCAAGCCTTATTTCCTCCTCCATATCTACCACCGGCCAGGACTCGCCATCAACAATTTCCCTCTTAACCCCTCCAGGCGGTGGAAGCTGCGGTATCTGCGGCAGACTCGGCGCTACCATTTTCTTGATGCTGTCAGCGAACTGACCCAGCTGCGCCGTAAGCATAGCAGTAGTCGCCGCCGCCGGCCTGCCCGCATCCACCGCCGCCTTGTTAGCATCGTATATCGCTTGAGTAGCAATGCGAATGGCGTCCATCGCCCACTTCTGCCCGTTGGCGCCGATAGTGTCGGAGAAGTCGGCAAACCAGGCGTCCCACCAGTTCACAAGTATGCTAATTCCAGTGACCTGCTCAACGTAGCCAAGTTGAGTGCGCATCTGGTAGTTGACGGCGGCCCACGCTGATGATATCTTGGGCGTGTTAAGGTACTCGAAAACGGCGAATCCCTGTGGTGCATTTCATTCCCGTCAGTCTTGTTATTCGGGTAAATGGAGTCACAACTCTCCGGAGAACAGGTACCTAACGCTCGGGGGATTGCCAAGCAACTTACCGTTCTGATGGACGAAAGCAGTTTGTCTGCCGCTTCCTTTGTATCAATCTTCATAGCGTCTTCAGCAAAATTCTGAATAACGGTCAAACTGACGGGCGCTGCTCTCAGACTGAATATTTTGCCTTTGGCAATATTAATCGACTTTTCTAGAAGACTGAATGGCTCTCGATAACCGTTGGCACCCAAGGCGGTCATGACACGGCCGTTGATAGTGTTGGGCTGTGGTCCGTACTGCGAGCCGATGCGCGCGAATGCCTTCAGTGCACTATTTTCTGTATTCCATTTATTGAAGAAGGACTGGCCGATAGCTTGAAGACGAGCACGGTTGCCGGATGGTAAAACGCCGGTGAACATAGACACGAGGAAACTGGTGGCAATGACTTGCCGCTGTCATTTACATCAGCAATGATATATACAAGGAAAGCGCCAAACAACTTACATCGATCACGTGCTCAGTATCCAGCGTTGCCCGAACGATGGAATCAGGAGCTGGGATGGGAACGTTCACGGCCTGAAGTGCTGGTCCGAGGCAATAATGCTGAGCCAGCCGGAATGCCAATGGAATAGCCTGCGTGGCGAGACGCGTGGTGTATAACCTCGACGGCCCCGGATAACCCGGTGCCTTTACCGTGACCAGTGGTCCTCCGGAAGGTGGAGTGTATTCCTGCGAATTGCCTCGTTTGACCGAGATTCGGTGACTGCCATTAACATCACGCCTGGACAGACCGTCGGCACTGTCATCGTTGTCGTCCTCACCATAGTCGATAGGAGGGCAATACCCCGGTATTACGTCGCACATGTTAGACGCACATGTAGCTGGCTCGGTCTCTACCTGGCCAATCTTGCAACATGCTGCCTTGCTCCGGCCCCAGGAGCATGATGAGCTGTCGGTATCGGGGTCGCCATATGCATCCCGGGCAAGCTCAATTTCATCGTTGGCGCAGTGAACGTTCACACAGTCGCCACCATCGCCAACCCAATGACAGTCGCTCACAGGCGCAGGGTCGGAACAGCAGTATGTTTTGTAGCGGCCGAACCAACAGTCGTCGTAGTATTTGAACATGGGCGTGCTACCAGACGAGCAGCTGCCGGCGCAGGAGGTCAACGAGCATTTCTTCTTGATTGCCGAATAGTCGGGAGCTACGCAGCAGAACGCCTTCTTGCCCCTCCTGCATTTGTCGGTATTGCCGTCATTGGTGAAACCTCCTCCCCATGAAGACGCTATGCCAGCGACATTAATCTCGCCCTCGTAGCACTCGGCGCTGCAATCACCGCCTACGCCGCCGGTATTGTCGCCTCGCCATTTGCAGCTGGTCGGTGCGCCGAGGGTAGGACAGCATATCGGCTTGCCGTAATGATGGTTCTTCTTGCCGCAACCCGCGTCATCCCAGCCTACAACAGTGTAGCCAACACCGCAAGCATCCGCCAGGGCCTTGTTATCGTTGAGGTCTTTACAGCCTCCGTCGTACTTCTTGCAATCCTCGCCCGTTTGTCCCTTGATACTTTCAGCCAAGGACAACTGCTGCGCCTTTTGCAGCAGGTCTGTAGTATCTTGCAGCGAGCTGGTGGGATTGATCTTCCTTCCCAGCAATGCTGAATGGGCCGAGTAGCTGTCGTCATCCAAGTCGGAAGCCCAGATCAGAGAACCACCAAGTCCTACTTTGTTTGCCCAGTCGGCCTTCTGTTTGAACGTCACCGAATCGTCATATGATATCCATTGCGTCTGGTCGAAGACAAGGTAATTTACAGCAGCGTCTGGGTCATGGACAGGTTTTGCCCCATTTTTGAGGACTTGCTGGATCTCATAGAACCCGAGGTAGCCTCCGGTTGCAGTACAGGGACCTATAATGTTGATTAGCTAGAACGTTGGATCCTCGGGCCAAACAGCGAAGATCACACTATCTATGAGGCTCCTCTGGTGAGGCAACACTTCGTGAGGAACTTCGTGCTGTAGGGATTGAGTTGACTCACCAGGATTCGAAGCACCAGTGAAAGGGCACCCGGGCTTAGAACAGCTTGCATCAGCCAATGTGAAAGATCGGCCGTAAAAGCCAAAACCCAGCGAGACCTTGCCTGGTGGAACATCGACACGCCAAAGCAGCTCGGTGGCAAGCTTGATCTCTGTAAGATTGGTATGGCCCTGGACGATGCTGCCGATTGGGTTCTGGGCGTCCCAGATTCCGTGGAGATCGTATGTCATGAAGTTGATCCAGTCGGCATACTTGAGCATATTGGGAAGGTCAAACCAACGCAAATACCAAAACGAACTTGGCGCAGTGAAGGTAATGCCATATTTTCCTGTCGCAATGCGAGTCAGCCTAGAATGGAGGGAAGAGAGGCTGAAGTGTCAAGCTGTATATATACCTCCCGATTGGTCAAATGCCGATCTTAACGTCTTGAGGAGCTGCACGTAGTTCGCAGTGTCCTCCTTCTTCCCGCCTCGGTCGGGCGCTCCTGGGTATTCCCAGTCGAGATCCACGCCGTCAAACCCGTGTTGCTGCATGAAGTGAACCAAATTGTTGGCCAACTTCTGGCGCTTCCCAGCATCTGCTGCAATATCGCCAAAGACGGGCTGAGTAGCGGTGTTGTTGTCCGAGAACGTCCACCCGCCAATGCTCACCCATACCTCAAGGTCGGGCTTGATGGATTTCAGTGTCGTCAGGTCATCGAACAAACTGCCAGGTGTTGCCGAGTCCATAGTCACTATCTGATACGATTCCGGATCGATGTACGCAAAGGCGTAGTTGACATGCGTGAGCGCATCCAAGGGCAAATCTGTTGGACCTACGTTATGGCATGCTTTACCATTGCTCCAGGACTCGTAGTACCCGATGACCTTATCGAAGACTTTGCCAGTACCTCCACCCGGTGGAGATGGATGCTGAACGCAGTTGCTCTGGCACTTATCATCGCAGAAGTCTTCCGTTGTCCCACAGAAGCCTAAAGACTGCTGTCAGCTTCACAGTTCACCAAAATCTATCAAGGCATTCCACCAACATACCATATTGCGAGCAGCACACGTTCAAGGGACACTTTTTTCCAGGGTCGGAGGCATACTGTCCACATTCAGCGGTGGCATCGCATTGACTGAGGCACCCATTTCCGCAATATGTTGGGCCATAACCACAATACCCAGATGCCCCACAACATGCACCGTTTGAGCAGGGTGCGCTGGCACTACAGGTATAATCTTCTCTTCGTGTCAGGCTGGCGTTGGAAAAGAGAATAGAGTCTTCTGCGCGTCGAGCCGCTATCGCGCTGGATGTTGGCCTGACGCCAGGGCTGCTGTGCCAATTCAAGGCGAATAACACGCATACACCAACCGCCAGTAGACTGGTAAATTGGGCGCCCGCTTTCCAGGAGCTTTCTTGAGGCATGGCCCTTGTAATATCACTCTGAACCAAAAAGTTTTGGGGCAAGTGAATGTAAGAGGAGGGAAAGGGGGCGACGGAAAGTATATTCAATCAACTGGTGAATACTTCATCCACCGAAGATGAGGAGCCCAAACGGGGAGAAGGGCTTGACAATGGGCGGAACTGACGTAAACTCGACATGAACGCGCGCATTTACTTCCTGCATACTTCTTCATCTCAGTAGACGCAGTCGAACACGAGCAGCATCCTTCCACTCGATCGCTCAGAGGCTACATCCTGCATCATGAGGTCCAGGTCGATGACAGGATCGATGTGAAGGTTGCGGGCGTACCACCTCCGGTGCATCCTTCAAGAAACCAGTTTTGGTGACGGTACATGCTAGATGCAAGAAAGTGGTGTACTGCCACGGCTGACTGGTCGATCAGATGTTGGCGCCATGCGGCTGACCATGTGAGACCGCCATGTTTAACCTCGCAGTCAAAGACTGCAGCCACCTTACCGTCACAATCCAGTAAGTACCATTAATCCTTCGACATTATCCAGGTAGTGTGTGTAGTATATGTGCCACCAGAGGTCGTACAGGTTTCTAAATCCGAAGTAAACATGTTATTCGAGGCCGCCATATTCAACCTTGCCGCCAAACTATCACTCCTTCGATATTACCAACATAGGGGCTTGCAGATTTACTCGGGCCTTCTACCTATTCTAGGCCATTCAGGAAATGTGTGTATAGTATTTGTGTCACCCAAGACCGCATAGGTTCCCGAGCCTAGGTTATTTACATTGCCATGCTAATGCAACGTACTTTGTATTAGGCTGACATACACTATGCCGGCCAGACCTCCATGCCACAGCTCTGTCCACGCCATTTTTGATAGTGACATATTCCCCTCCCTGCCTTCACGGTTTGATGCTCATCAACCTGATGTAAGTTGCTTTTGTGCAAACTATCCACCTTAAACTACCCACTTCGAGTGCCAGTCACTTTTGCTGCATAAATCTTCAAAGGCTCCGGACTTGAGGCCGTCGCTTATTACGGTGAGGCTTACGAATTGGATGACAAGATGATTTGTCGTAAAGCCTCCCTTCTTGCCGTCGTTGCAGTCTCCGTTAGATCACTATGGGCGCAACAACTGAAAGATGGGTTGCCCGCTTTTATGAGCTACCCTGGCATCAGTACGAGTTGCGAGACAGCGCTGAACACCACTGTCGACTGTCCGGCCTTTTTAGCAAAGGTATCAGACCAGTAAGTTCCCCATTAAGCTGACCGATCACGTCGACGTAGTAGACGAATGCGAGAATGTAAAAATTGCTGATTTATATCTAGAAATTCCATCTTAGACTCGGATCAAGTTGGCGCTCTCTGCTCGGGTTCCTGCGTAACAGACCTGCAGACTGCGAGAACGAAGATAGTAGATGCGTGTACTACGAGTACAGATGTGATCGTCTATAGCAACATAGCGTATCCGGCAACGTTCATCGTGGATCAGTACCTCTTCACTTCCCAAGTGTCTTGTTACCAAGATAGGTGAGTACCTATATATGTATCGCTAGCCCGCAAGACACTAATATCGCGATAGCTCGACAGGTGAGTACTGCGACCCGCAGTTCCTCATATGGACCAAGGAGAGCACCTTGACTAGCAATCAAAGCTGTTCGAACTGCTGGCT
Organism: Hypoxylon intermedium; assembly: GCA_028566675.1. Lineage (NCBI taxonomy): Eukaryota > Fungi > Ascomycota > Sordariomycetes > Xylariales > Hypoxylaceae > Hypoxylon > Hypoxylon intermedium. The sequence goes on along the minus strand of JAOXNK010006652.1, from coordinate 2,689 downwards.
TGGAGTACAGGCGCTCGAGCTCGGCAATCCCATCGGTTACGATGAAGGTTTGGCAAGCGACTTTACCGCGCTGACTGCAAGCTGCGGCGCCAGTGGATACACATACTCTACACCTACCGCCTATGGTATTAATGCTACTGCGACCATTCCTGGCACTCAGTTCACTAGCCCGCCGACCTGCACTGGCTCGTACACTCCCCAGCCGAGCGACGACTGTAACTCCGTAGCCAAAGCTATGGGTGTATCGACCTACAGCCTGCTGTACGCCAACGGACTGGATATCTACTGCCAAAACTTCGACGCAGCTATCAATAGCAGCGCCAGTCTCTGCACGCCGCCGGCCTGTAAGACATACACGTGGGGTCCGTACGATGCCTGCAGCGACGTTGCCAGCCAACACGGTATCAGTCTTGCGCACTTTTTAGCATGGAACCCGAACTTCAACTCCATATGCCGGAATGCGATCAACTTCGTCGGATATCAGGTCTGCGTCTCGTGAGTCTTCCTAATAGTGCCAAAATCGCGGCCGTTTCTCCTTTGAATCGACAACGCCCTGTTATGGGATGTTCGTAGAACACAGGCACCTCACTTATATAACCGAAGTCGTGATATTCGATCTGACAATACAGCTCTACTCTACCAGAGGCAAACGACCATGGCCCCATGCCCAGAGACATGCTAATATCTGCCATTGTAGTTCACCAGGAGGAACCATCGACTCAGGCGGTTCGACAAATCCCAACGTAACGACTGGCGCTTCTAGTGCTGTACCAGCACCAACAAACTCGTTTCCTGAGACCAGAGAGTGTGGCGGATGGTATACGGTTAGTGCACCCTAGACTAAAATATGAGATGCTGACCTTCTCGCAGGTCCAAACTGGAGACGACTGCGGCGTGCTTTCGCTTGCATACTCGATAACACTTTCAGACTTCTTCTTCCTCAATCCAGAGGTGTACTCTAATTGTACCAATTTGCTTCTCGGCGTCGCTTACTGCGTCTTTCCCGTAGGAAATATCGCCACATATTCTGGGTACAAACCTGCTCCTACGATGCCGATTACTGTCCCGCCGGTAACATTTTCTTCGGTGAATACTGCGAATCCATCCACCACGAATTATCCCAATCCTGGATACACCATTCGACAGCTGCCCATGGCCTCGGGCACAGTTCAAGGATGTGCATCTTATACCAACTACAATAGTAACACTACGGACGACAGCCTCAACTCGTGTAGCTACATTGCTTATGCTTACGAAGCCGATTTTTCCGATATTCTCAGTTGGAACCCCAGCCTATCGAAAAATGAAACGGCGTGCGCGCTCCAGCCAGGCTATAGTTATTGCGTACAGAAGACGGACACTACAGCGTATGTCCCATCTGACAACAACTGTGTCACGGTCAACGCCACCGAGATCCAGGATGGCACTGCTTCCAACTGTGTCTGCTTCACAGAAGTGTCGGGTTACGACGGGACTGTGGGGGTAGACTGCGCATCTGTCGCAGATGATGCGTCGATTCGACTTGCGCAACTCACGACTTGGAACTCATGGCTCGGGTCAGACTGCGATGCCGCTCTGTTCGCGACCCTCGACGAGAACGACTTCCGTGCCGTATGCATCGGCGTCAACAATACCGCACCTACAGCTACCGCAACGAATCCCCCTTCGACAGTCTCGAGCTCCGCCTCCATGGGTGCGCTTCGCTTTCATAAGCTACGCGAGACTATGAGCTAACGAGGTCTCAGGTCCTACCCAAACGGGTATCATCTCCAGCTGCCAACAGTTCTATACAGTGCAGTCTGGAGACAGCTGTGCTGCAATCGAAGGCATGTTCGCCATCTCGTTTGCGGACTTGTACAACTGGAACCCAAGCAGTAAGGCACTCCTCGATTAAAATATAGTTGAATGAAACTCAGAGCCGCAACAAGCTAACGCGGTTTGTATAGTTGGATCGAACTGCGAGAACTTGTGGCTGGGGTAAGGCTTATCATTTCTCAGGATATACTATCGTTGCGTCTCGCTAACGTTCGAACAGCTATGCGTACTGTATCGGCGCTCCCTCCAGCAGTACGACCAGCGGCGGAGGTGGTCCAGCTGCGCCGACACAGTCCGGCGAAGCGGTTAACTGCAACAAGTACTACACGGTCCAGAGCGGCGATGGCTGCGACAAGATCGAGAGCCAGTTCGGTATCACCTTCTCGCAGCTATACCAGTGGAACCCGGCCCTCGGGGCGGATTGTACCAATCTTTGGCTTGGCTATGCGATATGTGTCGGCGTTGCTCCTTGACGTCAATGGCGGCGTTGGGAATTGGCAGTTGTGGCATTCAAGAGCGGACACAGGGTCATGTGAAGAGTACATGATCAGTAGCGCTATTACGTGATATCAATTTGAGCTGGTTTATATAAGACATTTGAATTATTTCAGGTGTTTTATTAAGAGCAATACTACCTAATCCATATAAATACGGATGACCCCCTCAAAAGTCTTTTCCATATGGGAAAAGTGGGTCTGCAGCTGACACGGCAGCTGGTAGGGCTGTCAAGGGCTGTTACTGACTGGCCCCCTGTAAGTATAGGTGAGTACAGCGCTATACATCCCTGTAGTTATAGTGAGCTACAGCGCACACTCCTTATAATTACAACGACCACAATAAATCTTGGAACCAATTAAACTGCAGATCCACCCCC
>JAOXNK010006641.1:0-10024 GCA_028566675.1 Hypoxylon intermedium | reverse complement strand
CCGCGGTCTCGCGCTCGTCAAGTCACACGACGAAGACACCGCCATCCAGGTCCTCGAGCAAGCCAAGAAGCTTGTCCCCGGCGACGCGGCTATCACGAAGGAGCTTGATGCCGTTAAGAAGCAAGCCGCTGTGCGCTTGGCCAAGGAGAAGGCTGCGTATAAGAAGTTCTTTGCTTGATTACACAATTGCCCATAGAAGAATAAAATAAAATAAAATAAAAAGGGGATTTACCGATCTATAAATAAGAAACGGGGTTTAGGAGCATGGGTGACTTCATACGAGGAGAGGAGTATGGTTGAAAAACAACCGGTGCATATGCTCTGCATTCTAGTTCTAGGGAATGGGGGCGTTCGTTTGGAGGCATCGACGGAATGGACAGGATGAAAAACGAGAGATGAGAAGAGGAAGGAATGGAAGTTATATCTTTCAAGTCAGATGGGATTTGTGTTCTCTCCTCGAGTCGGCTTGGCCTAGTTATATCTAGATGGCGTCCGTAGATGGGAGATTTGGACTTCGTTCGCCATGGGTAGAGGACTACGTAGGACGAAGCATGGGTATTGGCATGGGGTCCTGGGAGTAACGAAGGGGGCTACAAAGTCACCATGGTGGCATAAAACCAAAACTCACAATGCAAGCAAAATATCACTTCATAATCAATGCTTCTACTCTCTGCCACTCCAATGCGTGTAGCAAAGTCAGAGTCAGAGTCATAGATCCTACGAGAGGCGAGGAGCATAATCAAGTAGACCCAATTTTTCATCTCATCTTTGTGTGAATTGCGTCTCTATGGACTTTCTTATCTGTCTGTCCCAAGGGAATTCTCCTCACTCATCATGCATGTAACTGGTCGGATGGTTATGGCTGGTATGTAGGATAGGTGTTGTGCTGTATGGTATGGTTCGTCGTTAAAAAAGTTGCGTTCTGTGTGTCGTATCATGTAAGTATGTTCGAGGCCATCCTCATCCCCATCATTGCCTCCCTTTCTCTTGAGAAATCCCCTCCCCCTAAGCTTTTCGTCATTTCTCCTCTAGAACCCTCCCGTCCGAAAAAGAAAACGCAGAAAAGCACAACTCCGCCCTATGGGGAATAAGAGGCCGTGCTTAAGAAAGAAAAAAAAAATCTCCGATGCATAAACGTCAAGTAAACGTTCTCGAAAGGGTGCCGCCTTGTACCAATGGTCAGGCCGCCCCCCGGGTCTATTTTTCCTTTTTCCCTCTATCTGCCCGTGGTCATGCGTAATGAAAAAAATCGGCTCGTTCGCCTTCATCTCAAGCCCAGGATACCAAGCAGTCCCTCCGCTCTCGGAGTAGGCGGCCTTTTTGTCAACCGGGCTCGGGATCGTGGGCGCTTCGATCCCTCCTGCTGCGATCGGATCTGTTCTCGCGCATATGGGTACGGTTCTGTGGGTTGAAGGCATGACTAGTGCCTCGAGCTTGTATCGCTCTGCCAAGATTCCGAGAAACTCCCAAGAATGCTTCTACTACTCTTATCCTCCTTATCTCTGCTCTTCTCCCGTAGTGTCGCTGGCGAGCTAGTAGTCGAGTCCTTCCCCTTCTCTTTCTTGCCACCGATCAGACCTTGGAGGAAACTGCGTGGGTTTCTCACGTGCCCAGCCTTTGCTCGAATCGTCCCAAGCGGATTCGACATGTCTATGCTGTCTGATACAGCGCGAAAGGCGCTTCCCTCCCGGCCGAAGCTACGGAAGGTTGATCGCTCTCCACTGTCAGGCTCGCTGCCGGAAGAACCTGGCGCGCGGTATGGGTCATTTTCCGTCCACGTTGCTTGGTTCCCGTATGTAAGATTGACAGAATCCATGAGAGATGTCTTGTCAAAAGTTTCAGCCAAATCCTCCGTAATCACTGATTCGGTATCTGTCGCACGAAGCGACTCGATTCTAGCGAGGCACTCATCGGAACGGTTTTGAAGGTCTATGCAAATGACGTGGAATTCCGCCAATTCGGCGTCGAAGTCTGATGGATCTGTAGATGTAGATTTGCGGCTTGTTTCGAGCCAAAGCTTGACCAAGGCGGCATAATTCCTAGGGTGGTCAATTAGATACGGTAAAGAAGGGAAGCCTTCTCTGGATGTTGGCGATAGGCGACCAAGGATTGTGACGGGCGTTGAGTATGACGCAGGAACAGTGACGAGGCTACGCTCGGTTGGTATTGAGCACATCTGATCGATATAATCTTTGAAGGGTTGTCTGTGAATTCCCAAAAACTTGTTCATAGGTTCCATCCAGCTCTCCTTCTTGCCAAAGGTAGATAGGTTGGCTAAGGCTTGAAGTCCCTTCGCTATTAGCGTCAGCGTTCGCTGGGCTCGCGTTCGTGGATTGTCTCGCAAGAGCCCGAACAGCTTGGGATTCAGAATTGCTGGACAGATAAAACGAAGGAACAAAAATCCCGACACACTCGTATAATTGACAGTGCGCAAGAAATCACCGTATCGATCTTCGGCAACGGCTCGAACGTACTTGAGAATTTGTCGAAGCTCAAGCGGCAATTTCGTCGCAGAGACAACAATGCATTCCCAGACTTCGGTAGTCAACCGTATCAGCTCGCTCCAGTGCTGTTGCATCTCATCTCCATGTTGTATTCTGCTAGGATCAACTTCACAATCTTGGTTGATTTCGTTGATCTCTGTAATCTTGTCCGCCAGGATATCCTCTAGGAATTCCTTCCCAAGACGCCGCATGTGAAATTCCAAAGCCTGGGTGAGCAACGAATTGCCTCGAAATAAGAGGTTCGCCTCCCCAGCTAGAGACTTCATGTCGCGGACGAGCTGATCCCTGTCAGTCGCCGAGTTCGAAGAATCGTTCGATTTCAACCGCCGGCTGAAGCGCAGTCTCTTCATGCTGTTCTGACTTCCGATCCCATCAATCTCTTCTTCGACGAGGGCCATAAGCCATTCGCTGGAACTTCCTGATACTTGGAAGATATTTAGGAATATCTCGGCTAGTCGTCGCATGACGGAAGGTATAGCCAGGGCAATCTGGCTGGTCAACCCAACGCTGAATTTATGGAGAAGCCCAGATAAGGGTTCGTAGTCTTTTGTTCCAAGCACAATCAGCTCATCATGGTTGACTTTGACAAACATGCTTCCAATAGACTCTTGTTTCTCGTCGTAGATCTGAAGCCACTGCTCGTGATCCTTTCCTCGCTCTAATTTATCCAAGGATATATCCACCGATCCACATAGAACTTCCGTCAAGTTGCCTGTCTTCTGAAGACCAAGAGATGCTTGCAGCTGATGACTAAAGCTTTCCAGATTTCCCTCGACTCGCTTCAAGATAACAGAAAGGTATGGTAGGGCAGTGGGCAACTCAGTGAATTGAGCAAACTCGCGCCAAAATGGGTTCTTGGTGTCTGTCTGCGTTGTCGTGCGGGTTCGAACTTCGCCGTCTAATATCACCTCGGCGAAATAATTGCCAGTCAGGGGATCTCTATCTTTGGCATGGCGGTCATGGTTATCGGGAAGCGGGACAGGCTTCTTGATTTTCGCTTCCGTGACCCTGATTTGGATGGTCTTCTCCAAGCGGAATAGCTGTCCGTTAAACTCCTTATCGAACTCCCGTACCTCGGTCACTTGCTCCGTAGATGCTTCCAGTCCATAGAGATCGGGAACAGCGAATGCTCGCAGGAGCACAAACCAAACTTCAAAGAGAACCCTAGAGTCTAGAGCCAAGTATACAGGTCGAAATATCGAAAGTTGCTTGGAAGTGGAGGAGTAAATCGGAAAAATCGCAATGCAAAATTCCTCATCCAGCACGCATTTATCCAGTTGTTGTATAGCACAGCGAGAGAGCTGAGACAGCTCGATAATAGAAAGCACAGCCACATCGTTTTCGGTCATTAGTTTGAATTCGCCATTGTCCTGCAGGATGCACGACACCCTCCTCCACGACGTATAGCCAGATCGCAGATCTCGGGTGGAAGGGCGTTTCACGATAGCGCGCGGTGACGTAGCAGTGCCTTTGTCCCACACCGACACCTTGCCGACCTTGATGATGGCCGCGTCTTTCGAAGACGAGTTGGTGGCGGCCGAAGATCCCCGCCTCCTCATTTCCGTTCTGCTAACGCTGGGCGAGTTAGTACCTCTGCCGTTGGCGAATCTCACGGCACTGGGACGCAGTTGTTGCCAACAAAGTAAGCTAGCGAGCCACAGATCGAGTTCCTCTACCATGAGGGGTCGCAACAAGAGCTCGATGCCCATTTTATTGTTCAGGATTTCCAGGCACTTCCCCTTGTCGTCTTGAGAATCAATCGGCAAAACTCTGCACCCACGCAAGTCAGCCACGACTGGAATGTGGAACGGGCCGTTCTGACCCGAGTCAAAAAGCAGGCTGCCCCTATCTTCGTCGATGTAACAGATTCCAGAGTACCACGGGCCATTTGGCTCGCTCTGATACTCCACCTCTCCCTTCATCCGCCCACACAACGTCTTCATTAGTAGAAGGATCTTGTTTGCATCGTCTGTAGGTATTGGGAGGGGCAGTGAATCCACAGAAGGTACTGGCGAGATTAAGGGAGACGTAGGTCGAGAAATTCCGCGTTTGATCAACCGCCGATTGGAGGGTTTCTTCTCCCTGCTCGACGACGCAGGTACCTTCAAATCCGGAGGTCTGGTGGGTGCAACTGACGGATAGCCCACCGATTCTAGCACAGTTGGCGGAGGGCGAACATCGATATCCACAAATGGCTGTGAGCCGGATGATGAGAGGGAACCCACTCGGTGGCGGTTGTCAGCTGTGGTGGTTGTTTGTTGCCGCAGTGCGAGTGCACCATCCATGGTATGTGTACGTGGTCTAAGAGCTTTTTGATGTTGCGACGGCGGACTCGAGGAGGTGCCTTCTAAGGATTCGTCCAAGGCCTCGTTATGGAATACGACGCCTTGTCTCCTTCGTTCTCCGCCAGGTATGGATCTGGGCGAGCTCTGCTGAGGCTCGACAGCACCATGGCCCCGGGTCGCTTGGGCTTTGTTGGCATCTACGGTGTGGCCGTTCTCGCCTAGTTCAGGTGTAACCGTCCGGATGGTTGTCGGCTGCTCTATGTCGACGTTGGACCTCGCATTGGGGCGCATATTACTATTGCTAGCGGCCCATTCCGCGCTTGTTGGCAGGGTATCTCCTGCAGTAGCTACGGACCAATCTGCGAGGTTGTCGATGTGGTCACTGTGAGTGTCTTCCTCCACCTCCGGCGGCGGAGAGATACCGCGAATTCGTTGTTTCGAGTGCATCGGGACGGTCGAATCTGAGCATAGAGTGCTGAATCGGCTTCCCGCAGATCTAAAGTATTTATGCCGGGCCCCGTGATTACATATGTAGTTGTCGCGGCCATCCACCTCTATCACCAGCGGGATGCCGTGGACCAGAATTGCATGGGGGGATCGTCTGTCATAAATCGTGGACGAAGGATATCTCGTTCACTAGCTGCCATCGGGGGATGGTCATTCTAGAAGGAGAATGCGATTGTCGAGAACAAGCTATGCGGGTCAGTATGGAGGCCGGCGCATGATAGGACAATCCAGGTATCTTGAAGTCGAGTGTTCGCGACGCGGGTTCTCCAAGAGTTGACGTAAAAGTGTATTTCCTTGCAGATATTATCATAATATCGTGTGCCTATGCTCAGACTTCCCGTCTCGTGGTACCCATGCGGCACGTGGAATATCGAGGGCCGGGGATTGCAGGAACCGGTTAGCTTTCAGGCAATGTGAATTGAGGTGTGGGCGAGGCAACGAATGGTTCGAGGTTGGCCGTTTGCCGGGCTCGGCTCGCATTAGAGGACGGTCAGGAGGGCAGGGCACACAGCAAAGGGCGCAGGAGTGTCGTTTTACTCGTTCGTTGGGTGGTCAGGGTTTATGGCTGGCTGGCTGGCTGGCTGGCTGCTGCTAGCTGGGGCATGCAAGCCGCTTTGGGGATTTCTTGGGGTTCTGTATTTCTGGAGCTTCTGGATTTGCGCAGCGAAGGTCGGAGTATTATCTGCAGGACCGCTACTTGGCTGTGAACCATTGGAGTGCGACAATTGGATCCCCGGTCCAGGTCCAGGTTCAGGTCCCCCGTTCAGGTGTTCAGGTGTGTGAGGGTCGACGGTCGAGACGGCAAGCTGCCGGCCAGGTACCTAGGTAATCTAGAAGGAGGAAGTGCGACGACAAATGTGGAAGAATTGTTCCCGTGCAAGCAATAGCTTCTAATTAAACCGGCTGCGTAGAAATGGCTGTCTCAGATGCAAACTGCGGTCAGAACGGTCAGAACGGCAGCATCTCTGCAAGATGGGGTCAAATTGGATGGGGTCGAGATTGGAAGGATTCAAAGTTGAGGGTTTCCAGTTATTTGAGCGGAAAGTTCAATGGCTCATCCATGGTTGCATGGTTGCAGAAGACGGGCAGGACGGGTAGTCAACTCAAATGTTCCAGCTCCCAAAAGCTCCTTCCTTCGGCTGATTTTAGTGCTGGGGACGCCTGCAAGATAGACTGCACATGTGGTGTGAAGGAAGGCTGTATTGCGACTAGAGTTACACACTTGCCTAGCGAACCCAGTCACAGCGAGTAACAGCTGCTATTATTATTTTTAGTCAACTGCATCCCCGCTAATGCATTTGCTTAGTTGGCTGTGACCCGTTAACCAACAGCCCAGCTACACCTCTACTTCGCATTGCACCGGTGGAATATAGGTAGCACGGACATTGGATCGCGGACTGCACTGCAATCAAGACAACAACTGTATCTTGCTATTGGATGACTACTCGTATGGTATCTTACAACCTAGAGCTAGTCGCCTTATTATCCTCGGTGACAACAGGGGGGCGGCCAAGCGGTGAGGTTATAAGATAGATAGAAATTATATATAATAATAAAAATAATAAAAAGGCACGAGCAGAAGCACGCTCTCAATTACCCAAGTAGCACAAGCTGCCGACCATACATACTAGTATGTCTGATCTGAGCAAGTTAATGCAGGTCTGTTAACGAGAGGCACGGCGATAATGATCCTTCGGTACTTGGCCCATCTTTCGAGGCAGTAAAAGCCGCGAGGCCTAGTGACAAGCTGCTGGCCGCCCCGGCAGTATGGCTGGTATGGCCTGATGGATGCTGACAGGGCAGGCAACGGATGTGATATTGGTTACACGGAACGGCATGTCCTAATAAGAGTCATCTTGGATGAGCACGCCCGCAGCCTCGCATGAACTAAATAATGGTCTGCCTTCTCCAAACGCTTACGTGCTTTAGGTAGGAGATGTGTAGAGGTGATCTCGGGTGACTAGAGTAAAGTAAGTTACTGCTTGAGAAGAACGATAAGCCAAGTGTCTTGGTTTCTTTGCTTTTTCTCCCGTCCCTGGCAGTTGCGTGTGGGGGCACAGGCTACAGCAGACAACATGTTGTCTCTCGAAGCCGGGCTCTCTGGTATCGAACCTTCCTGCCTCGAATCTTGATTCTCGGGTGGCTTCCGGAGGAGCACATCATAGGTCCCCTGATCGGGTAACCGGCCTAATTCATCACAGACAATGCAACGCTCGTCCCGTCAATATGGATGCAAGCCCTCTTTTTTTGAGTGCGAAATTGGCAAGACATGCATGTTTCTCGTTGTCGAGTTTGACGAGCCTATCATGGAGCAGACTCCTCGCGTTTGAGGTGTGACGGGTGAATGCCACCACTATAACGTGCCCGTCCTGTGTTGCCTTAACCAGCTTCCCGGATCCCTTGCGTTGGGTTCCATGAAACCCGTGCATACGTGCATGCATATGATTCATATGAAGCCTTGTGATGGACGTATGTGGTTTGCCGCCTGGGCCTGGTTAGGCCAAGTGTCTTGGCGAGGTTAGGAATACCTGCATCGAAGCTGCGAAGGCACGGAGATATGTTACATGGGGGCTTCAATGTTCGTACGATACGATGTCTCTTATGGGTTAGCATCCGGATTCCGGCCCTATCGTCATGAACCATTAGGTATTCCGTAGAATGGGAACTGCTGCTCTTCCTTTTCTCGAGTCATTAATTGCATTGGCCTTTTTTGTGAATGGTGTGTAATCGAAGTCCCCCTTGAGGCAGATTGGAGAAGACGAAAATCCACCTCGCTACCTAACAGCATGATCCTTGCCAGAAAAAAAGAAAGTTGAGAATGGTCCGTTCCGCAAGTGATCAGCCGAAGCTATTTTATGATTACAGATGCACGGACAAGGCCAAACCTTGAATGTTCAAGGATCCATCGTCTAATATTGCACGCGCCACTGATTTCACATGGGCATCTTCGGTTTCCGCGCATTCTCGACGAGAACGAAATCACCAAGCTCAGTCTCGGTCACATCTCAGAATATGGGCTTCGAGATGCTCACTGTTCACTGTTCAGACTTGTGAATCTATCCATGTCCGTTGCCATGTAGCGCCCTATCCCTCCCTCGCCCCCTACCCATACAGCATGTCCAAGCTGTCCTCCTCATACCTAGCCTGACTACCTAAGTAAAGCGGTATCTCCCTCCCTAGTGTAGTGTAGGTGCTACTAGCACACTACTACTGCATTAGGCAGCCACCACACCCGCACGCCATGGCAGCGACGAAGAAAACAGGGGAAAAAGGGGAGAAAGTGAGGACCGTCCCCGGATCTTTCCATCCTTTGGATCCCCCATGAAACATCTCACAATCACAATTACGATTCCGTTCGCCTCGTTCCTGTCCCCTCTCGTCAGCGTCAGCCCCAGCCTAGAAACAACTTTTGGAAACTTCTGAAACGAGAAAGCACGAAAGTTGCGCCGTTTCCACGGCGCTCCCGGTATTAACCACCCACCGTGTGCTTCTCCTTCGCCAAACCCGGTTCGAAGGAATCGAAAGCCTGGCAATGGGTTACGTAGTCCTTGGCAATAAAAGAGTACCTGGGCCGGCCCGGTAAAGCTTCGAAATGATGTTCGATGCGCACAGCCTGGGTAATATCTTTTATGAGGCACAGGCGGTATGCCTCGCCCACGTGATAATTTGAATTATTTACTTGCGGATACACTTGCGGCTATCTCGGTGTAAATGGCCTACGTGATGCGCACCATCTCGTCATCTACGCCTACGCCCGTACTCGTTGGACAAGATATGCGGTTAGCGTGAGGAAGTTGCGCGCTTCCTAGCTTCATGATCAAGGGACTTACATGGGAACCCTCGCTACAATCTATCATGTAAAAGACCAGCAAAAGACTAACGGTTCACTAACACAGAGCTATTTTTAAGGCCACTAACAAGTTCGATTTTCCATCTAACATCTAACATCTAACCCCGTCTCCCAAGCCTCAACCGGAGTTCGAGATGATTGGGCAAATCCGGTTGATACGTAGTAATCACTTCGATATACGTTCATAACTTTGTTTCTAGCAGACGGGATGGCGTAAGTAAGGGATGCCACGCTCATGTAGGTATGCATACATGTGTTCAGGTCACAGTCACGAAATAGAACAACTCATATAATGTTAGAGGTTGCAAGCGTCAGTTGGACGGTAATGTCTAGGCATTGGACATGACAGCTCGGAGCAAAGTACTTGAGCAATGCATATTCTTGTCCGCTTGCTTAATGTTTTTTGTTGAACGCTTCATGGCGGGATATAATTTGTGATGAGAGCGAAACCCCCCGTTGTCGTTTACTCACTTCCTGGCATAAAATCAACAACCCGTCACAATCTATGCCATCAATCACCCTTCCCAAAAATCCCAGAACGCGCTCTCAAATAATGTTGGGACATGTTTCGTGCAGAATGGTATCCCCTCCTCCCGAGCGGTTTGTATGAAGAAAAGCGTGCCCATGCCCTAAACCACGTATCTACCAACTCCATTTGCCCAAACTGTCTCCCTCTGCCCTCCCAAAAAGTGTCAAACGGTATCCATGAATTTCAGTTCCAAGAAAAGTCGAAGTATATATCAGGGTCCAAAATCGAAGGTTGCGGGAAAATAGTCGTAGCCCCCAAAAGTGTAGTAATTTATTAGCTCCATTTGTCCTGACCCACCACAAGACAGCTTCGTATACCTGCTCAATGAGCGCAGGGCACCCTCGATAGG
>JAOXNK010006621.1:0-10028 GCA_028566675.1 Hypoxylon intermedium | reverse complement strand
TCCAGTTAGGTTGCGGCACAATGATGTGGTGTCTTATAAACTAAATAACTAATGTTATTTATAACCCATTCAATATACCTATCCAAGTGTATGATCATCGTACACGTGCTGCAATGTAGCAGCTTCGGCTCGCTGCGGAAAGCGTAATTCTGTGAAGGTAGACCTTCAGGGTACGATCGTATAGTCGTCCAATAGGACGGTGGACCAACATACTTGAAAATATTGAATGGCCATTTTCGTTTAAGGCGCTGCTGGTGGTTAATCTGTCGAACATTAGATGCATGTCGTCCTTGGCAATATGCCTGGCCATGCCGTAGTATTGCTCGAGCCCATTCCTTTCCATACTTGCCTTCCTTCTTAGGAGAAAATTGACACATTGATTCGACGTGAGCCTCTCACGATGTCTTATAAGCATCAATATCGCTACAGCGTACTGGCTTGTCGATGCCCTGTTACGAACCTATACCCTGGGGCTGGGTATAGTCCGGACTGGGGGTCTTGATTTTAAGGTAAACAGTACGTGTAGGGGTCAAGAAGTAGTATACGGTGCTTGTTCGTAAGAGAGGCTTGGAGTCCTCTCACTATAGCTCAGTGCGGTCGAGGATATAGTCTTAGATTGATAACTAAGGAGCTGAAGGAATGACTAGATACATAACCTAGGGGATGCTGTGGTTTATATGGAAATATCCTTCCTCCTCGTTGATACCTGCGATTCTTCATGAATACGCGGGATGTGTCTGGATGTGTCAACACATCCAACACATCCATCCGAGTATTAGCCGTGATTGGATGCTCGATACTCCGCTTTGGGTCTTCATCTTGGCCGTGGCTCGTTTGGCTTGTACCCTTCCAATCAATCCTAACCCGAACTTCCACCTCGCCTGATCCGTTCGCTTCTGGCGTGGAGAGCAAGAGCTGCGAATCGAATAATATAACGTACGAGTTAACAGATTTGACGTCCAAGAACATCTCGCGCCTTCCTCAAACTGTCACGAGGCTTGACGGCTCCCAAGTTTGAGTGGTACAGAGCGTGGTAACTTTCATCATTCGTTTGTATCAAGCTACGCCATCATTCTCCTTACCTGGCAAGTTGCTATATATAAAATATCAGGAGACGCCCATCCTAAAGTGCTGACCCATATGTATTTTATCTTCCAACAATAGCTTCATTTTTGTGTCATAAGCAATACTGTTAACCTGGACAATTTTTTCATATCCTTAGCTCATTCCTCTCTCCCTTCCCCTATTCTGCATATCTCATGATTATATCTCCATACGAAGTACATGTGTAGGGAACATGATCATCAGGCAGACCGGTAAGTGGCTTTTCTTATTTTCTTTTCGCAAGACTTAGCATACGTGCATGCAAGTCGCGTCTTCCAGATCAAGCTGCTGATTGCTTCGCGATGCACTCAGGCCAAGAAAAATTGGATGGTGCGACCCTAACCTCAACCTCAACCTCGCACGATACCTTCGCTTCTAGCCCGGAAAGCGAGATCTACGAATCGAGTGATATGACGTACGAGTTAACAGCTACGACGTTCAAGAAAACCTCTCGTCTTCCCCAAACTATCACGAGGCTTGACGGCTCCAAGTTTGAGTGGTATAGAGCGTGGTAGGTTTCATCATTTGTTTTCATCAAGCTATTATGAGCAATGGCGAAGAGGCTAGACCTAGCCACCACTCTCCATACGTGCAGTGCTAATAATTGCCGATAACGCTTGGCAGGAACCATGAGCGCATTACCAACGAGGCCAATGCCTTACAACTTGTTTCCCAGAAGACGACTATTCCTGTACCACGACTGATCGATCACGGAATTCATCCGGACGGTAGACGATACCTCATCACGGAGCGTATCAACGGCTTCCCTTTAAATGATCTACTTGCTATGGGTTGCCCGATGCCAGAAGGGCAAAAGCATACAAACAAGAAACCGTGCGCAACGTGTGTAAAGAAGTCCTACTCGAACGCCTTGGAGTTTATACAAGGCACTGTCCTGCCCCAGCTTGCGAACCTAAAGTCCCAAGAAAAAGGTATTCTTGGCTTTGTTATGCCTCCGTCGTGGTTGGCCGATTCTCGTCCGCCGTGGAAAGGGAAAGGGCCTTGGAAGACACACGGATTGAAAGAGCCGAGGTACCAGTTCCAACACGGCGACCTTGCAGCTCAGAATATCCTTGTAGACCCTCACACCCTGCAAGTTCAAGCTCTGATTGATTGGGAATATGCTGGTTTCTTCCCGCCAGGGATGGAACGATGGACCGGGGTGTTGGACAAAGAAACGTACATTCGCCGGGCCGACGACGTGGCCGATGCGATTGCAGAGTTCCTGGCTGAGGAGTATTTAGAGTGCTGCGACCAGTGGGAGGATAAGACAGCACTGGACCTGTTGGTTGAAAATGGGAAGCTTCCGCGCCTTGAACAGTTGAGGTTAGTTTGTAGAAAAGAGGCATTGGAGTACCAGTAACAGTGCTCAGCTCATAAGTCCTGTGATAAGCACCAATCTCGAGCCAGCAAAGTCACCCGGGTTAGACCCATCATATACAATCAACAGGAAACTCACACTCGTGGTCGCTAGAGAGAAGATAATCTGGACCTCCCAGCTCGATCTTGATATAGTGCCATATCCGCTCGGCTTTAGGCACTCCATCGTGATCCTCGTTGACAAGCTCACGAAGCACGTGCTGCAAATGGAGTGTTAATCTGGGCTCTCCTTGGGGCGGACTGGAGTTACTGTTGGCTGTTGGGTCACATACGACGCAGTGGAGTTCATGGGAGCTGGTCATGATGTAAACACCTTTCGACAAGTCTCACAGCCAACAGTGCGAGTGTGGCAGTCTTTGCGCCATGGCATAGTCCTCATCAATGGCTACAAAACCGCTCCAAGACTCCACATCAACATGTCCCCAGGCAGCATCTTGACCTGTCCGGTTCATGCTGTCAAAATTGCTGCCGGAGAGAATCTCTGTCGGAATATCCCAACGGAGGTTAGCTGGAGATACAAGTTAGCTTTTTTGTTCAACACGTCGGATGCGATCTGATCCTACCAAACTAAGTAGGCAACTCATCGAGAAGATCTCATCGCCTGACGAATTGGCGGTAGATGAAGAATACGTTGGCACATATAAATCCCACAAGAAAGGCGCAGACAATGAGCAAGCCGCGTCTCCATAGCACCGACACATGCGTCGGCTGGATAGGGATGAAAAGGTCTTTCTCTTCTAAATTAGATCCCCCTTAGGAAACTGGGACGTAATTAATGGGCATCGTGATAGTGACGCTCGCCCAAAAATGTCAAAACCCACAGCTTGGGGGTGAAGGTGTTTGTGGATACAGAAGGGAGGCAACTCAGGATGTCAGAGCTAAAACTTCAGAAGTGACGTTGACGCAATCCATCCATACTTGAACTAGTCCTGATCCCTCTGCTTCGGCAAGGTTGCGGCGTTGTATAAGGGAGATTTGTCGATAGCCCTAGTCTCATACACCCTCGCCGCCGATGTACATACATGTTAGGCTAGTTTAGGTTATAATCCGCACCCCCCTTTTCACTTATTACGGCACAGGAACCCGAGTTTTACCCGGAGCTCACTTAAGGACGGAGCGGCATCCCGTTTTGCTTCTCATCTTGCTTCTCGTTTCGTTTCTTGTTGACTTTGCTTCCGATTATTTTCACTGCTAAACCATGGTCGAAATGCAAGTCCAGGAAGGCAAGGTGCCTTTCCAAATCCCATCGATTGAAGAATCCTGTTTCACTTACTACAAGATCATCGGTGACCTCTCTAGCGGCGCTCCTCCGGTTGTTGTGGCTCATGGCGGGCCTGGCGCTGGACATGAGTACCTTCTCTCTTTTGCAAGTCTCTGGCGGGAATACGGCCTCCCGGTTGTCTTCTACGACCAGATAGGCTGTGCCTCCTCCACGCATCTCCGGCAAACGGCCGGCGACAAGTCTTTCTGGCAGGAGCAGTTGTTCCAGGACGAGCTGGACAACCTTCTGGATCACCTCAAGCTGCGGCGCGACCCCGGCTTTCACTTTCTCGGCCAGAGCTGGGGAGGTATGCTCGGCGCGGCTTTCGCTGCCAGCCAGCCTACGGGTCTCCGGAGGTTGGTCCTCGCCAGCGCACTTGCGAGCAAAGAGCTCGCCGCTAGCGGCACTCGTCTGCGAAGAGCCCAGATGCCGCCAGAAATACGCGAGGCGATCGAAGAGGCCGAGCGGAAGGACGATTACGACAGTCCCGAATATAAGCATGCGCTAGACTTCTTCTATAGGAAGCACTTGTGTTGTGCCGACCCGTTTCCACCAGAAGAGCTGGTACCGGCTTTAAAGCACCTGAGTGAGGACACAACGGCGTACCGCACAATGTACGTTGCGCATCTCTCTCCAGAATTGTTTGTGACGATTTCATAGAAAGGGATATTAACAAACACATTGCTTACTTTCTTTCTCCTCATGTATATCTCGAGCAAATAATCATGCTTCGTAACCGTGTCTATCCTAATTGCACTTCTAATTCGTCTAGGAATGGCATTTCGCCCCTCACAGGACAAGGCTCGATGAGTAAATGGACTGTCGTACCCCGTCTCCCCAAGATTAACGTTCCCACTCTCGTCTACAATGGTGAATACGACACTTCGCACGACATAGCACAGGTCCCATTTTTTGAGCTTATCCCACAAGTTCGCTGGATCACGTTTCCAAATGGTGGCCATATGTGCCATCTGGAAGGTGGAGGGCTGCGAGAGAGGATTTTGAAGGTCGTTGGCGAATTTCTGACACAAAAGGAAATCGCCGATGTGCAATGAGTTTCTTCGATAAAGTGATGCCGCAAATCCATAGCACGTCGTACATAGAAACCCCGACGGGCCTGGAAGCAATAAAAACTGCCTAAAAGTAAAATTCGAAACCAGTTTTGTCGTGACGATAACATCTTAGTGTATTATGAAAAGAATCTAAACTCATATTGACCCATTGCCACACACCTCGATGGTAACATCGGGGACAGTCAGCAACCTTTGCTATTTATGTTAGTGAAGATACCTAGGCAAGATTTTGGAAGTTACTACTCTACCGCTAATCTTGATAGAAACGCAATTTCTCAAATATTTTAAAGGGGGGCGAATAGTTCCACTGTAGTAGTGGATGAATAGGTCGGATACCCCATCAGCACCAATCTCTATGAGTAACATTGAATATCAGTGTGAGAGCCGCACAGCTAAAACGGCGGTAGAAGTTAGGCTGTTTCTCCCAAGTGTACAGGTGCTCAGGTGGTTAGGCCTGGCTATATATAAGGAAGCCACTACCTTGGTCCCACCTTGGTGCTTGTCCCGGATATCAGGTGACCTCTGTATTGGTCAGGTGATTACCTTCCAACATGCCGTAGCTTCCAGGTACCTGAGTACCTTCAATCTTGTAGATACCTCAATATTCAAAATTCTTCCTCCCGCACTTCAAACTAACCATTTCCACACTCGTCTTCATCCAGCCTTCTGTCTACCAACATCTTTGATAATCCAAGGCTCATTGAACCACAACCATATCATCTTTCATCACCACCTACCCACCTGCCCACCCATTTCTCCGTTTCGTGGTCAACTTATCCACCATTTCTGTCACTATGGCGTCCCTAATGAGCTTACCGAACGAGGTACTGGAATTGATTGTTACTGTATCAACTAGTGAGGGGAGAGGCATCGCCGTCCATCGACAACGAGAGCTAGAGCTAGCACTAGGTCGCAGAGGCCTCGCCAATTTGGCCCGTGTCAACCGCCGACTACACGCAATCGCTAATCCGGCACTCTATAACTTCAACTTCAAATTTGAAAAGTGCTCCGCGGCTACGACCGCCGTCAGGGTGGGCAATCTCGATACCCTGAATGTTGCCGTTTCATTTGGCCTTGATATACACTATCACAATAAACTTCGTCATACAAGTCAATTTCTTCTACATCATGCTTGTACGTTCAATCAATTACAGGTCATCACATGGTTGCTGGACCACGGTGCAGTCCTTGACAAGATGGTCTTGCGCGAGCCACTCGGTCTGATAGGCGAAGCAAGCAACTCGATATTGAGAGAAGCATTCTCCGTGGAAAAGGAGGATACTACTATCTTACACCTCCTCTCTCACGGAGCCTCTCCGTATTTCCTAACGACAAAACCGTATGCTGACTTTGGTACTCCTATCAATGAAATGCCCTTTACTTCGGCCCTTCACTACGCCGCGGCGATGAATATGCGACGTGTGGTGGAATACCTTGTTCAGGAAATGGGAATGCAAGTCGACGAGCCGGATTCCGACGGAAAGACCCCATTGCTCCACGCGATCAAAGAAAGAGGAAAGAGGCTACCGTTCTGTGATATGGGCACTATCGAAAGGTTGATAGAACTTGGAGCCGATGTTAACGTCGAGTTCGGCGGGCTACTCCCGCTTACAGCAGCGTTGCTCGATGCCCAATATGTTCTCGCAGAGGCGTTGCTCAAAGCTGGCTCGATAATCAAGCCGAATCACCCATGTCCAAGGGTACCTTACCCTATTCACGCATGGGCCGGTATCACACACGTCTGCTCGAAGTGTCCTTTGGAGCATTGCCATAAATCCATGTTTCACAAACTTGTCGCAGCCGGCGCGGATCTCGATGAGAGCTTCGAGGAGGGCTATACGCCACTGGAACACGCAATGCTAGTTGGAGGACTAGATGCAGTAACCTTACTGTTGAGTCATGGATCTAAGATGAGCGCACTTGATATACTAGCCTTTATAGCGAACAAAGCCCGCTCCAATGAACATTTGATGGGCGCGCTAGAAGGATTGGCGAAGCTTTCCCTAGATATGGGAGGCAGGCTCGATATTCCGCTGCCCACTAAGCCCTATTCCTTTTTTTGCTGGCTGGCCCAGCACGGTCTGCAGAAGGAGCTAGAGAATCTACTACCCATCGTACAAATCGACCCTAACCACCTCGACGAGATGTTGGGCCAAGCTATCGAGTATGATCAAATCGACACATGCGACTTCCTTATTCGCCACGGCGCCGTCTTGAAAGACATCAACAAGGCTTATGCCGCCGCTTCATTGGAGATAGGACGTTACTTTTCAAATGAGGGTTTGGACGAAACTGAAAGTCGTTGGTTCGTCGCACTTCTTGACATGGGGATGCCGATGGACAAAATATTTGATCTAGTTGCAAAAACTCTAGATGTCAAAGACCAGGCTCGTGCCAACATTGTACTCAGCCGCCTTTCGCCTACTCACGTAGATTACGACCCGATGTGGCTCCATGGGGCTGCCGCATGGGGAGACCTCCCCATTCTTTTCAGAATATTGAGACGCACCAGGGATATAAATTCCCTATCCGAAACCTCCACCACTCCATTAGCGGCGGCTGTACGGGAGGGCAAGAAGGACGCCGCCCGTGTGCTCCTCAAACGCGGCGGGGACCCGTTCTTACCACCGGGCCCGGCCGGTGCGCTAGGAACGTCCGCTTTTGAAATCGGCATACAACGAAACGCCGATCTCTCACTGATGAAAGACATGTGGCAGAGAGAGACCCCCAGTGTTAAACCTAGGCTGGAGTCGCTCATTCAACATGTTCCAACTAATAACCCTGACCTCGCTGCGTGGCTCCAAGGGTTGATGGATGAGAAGGAGGTCTCTTAGGCCTTATGGCTGCCATCAACCTCGCCGGAGTTTTGCGATTGGGGATGAAGCGTACATGAAGTTAGTCTGGACTTGCTTTTGCTTCAAAGTCTTAGCAAATTATCCCTGTCGTATGGCTGGCCGGAAATAACAGGGCAAATAGTATGGCATGCGGGATAAGAAACATGGCACATGACCTTCGAGCACTTCAGAAGGGCTTCAGCCAACCTGTATTGCTTGGTTAAGCAGTAGACTTGCTCCTTAGGTAGTAAATTGGCTTCGGTGGCGATTTTACCTCACAATGAAGATATCATTGCCGGAATACGTGATTGCTTAGACTGGCCTGCCTTTGTAAAAGTTCGCGGACTGGCTAACATCCGCCTCTCGTCCCTCTCCTTCAGTAGTGGAGACAATCCCTCGCGATATTGTAATTGTAATCTTATTCTCCAAATCGCCGTAACCTGCTGAGCACTCAAGGTGGACATCCACATTAGCAAACTACCTACCTAGGTAGACGTGGTGATATATATACCTCCAACAGGTCGACAGACGAGCAAATAATCACAAGACTGGGTAGGGGGTAGCTATATCCATCGTTCGCTTGCGGCCGGGATAGCAACGCCATCAAACCAGTCCCTGAAATCCCCTTCCGCCCAGGCCGCCAGGGTCCGAATCGCGTTCACCAGCTTGTACATACCCAAAACAGACCGAGTACTCCCGACAGGCTGCTCGCTGTAGATGACAAGTCTGGACAAGTCGTCCGCAGAACCAAGTACCTCCTGCTCCTGATCCTGCCGTGGCTGCGCCGCGGGTTGGTGGCAGCAAGCAAACAGCACGAACCATTCATGGCCTCGGATACGGACCATGGGCAGCGCGGGGGGGTCCGGCGCTCCGAGCAGGCCCATGCGGTTACGCCACGCTTTGGACCAGATGCCGAGCTGGGTCTCGCCCGTAGTCGCTGACGTTTCAACCTTGGTCTCGATGGAAACGGCAACGGGGCGGAAGCGGAGCGGCGTGTACATGGTCTGGTTGATGGTGCGCAGCTTGTCGCTGGGCTGGTGTGCGAGGATCCGCTGCACCGCTTCTGGGTTGCGGGGCTCGATTGTCAGGCAGAAGTCGATCATCTTGCTCATGACGCTTCCATTGTCCACGTTGCGGGGGGCGAGGTCCGGCACAATCGTCGCAGTGGTTCTAGATCTGTGGTTAGCATTGGTGACTCTGTAGGAGTGTAGCCAGTACAGAGGATTAACATACGTGACCCACGGCTTCACCGTCTTAGCGACCGCACCAGCCAATGATAGTTGCAAGATGCGGCTATGAACCACGGCGTTCCAGGCAGGTTCTGATTGGCACTCGAGCTGGCAGCATGCCGCATCTTCGACCAGGCGTACTATGTCTTGTAGTTCCCTCCGAGCTTCGTCCGCTGTCAGGTGATACCCGTCAGTAATCAGGGTATGCGGACGGACGGGCTTACCCAAGACGCCCTGAAGCTCATCTTGAATCAGCGCAGGGAGGACCTGAATGCCGTCGTCAACATCTTGAAGACTTGACACAAGGGCCTGGATGGCGTCGGGCAAGTGGCAGAGAGGTGTGTCTTGCAAGGAGCGTATCTCAATGTTGGCAAACCGAAGGTCGGCCGTGTTCTTAACAGGGCTCCGCGACCGGGTCTTGCTCTTGTTTGACAAGGCCGATGAAGAGGAACTTCGAAGTGAATAGGCAGGGTCCTGCACAGACAGCAAGGGGAATGTGCCACTGGATAAAACGTTGGTCCATGAGGATGCGGTACCTCCCCGAGTCTGCCCTTGTATCTCTCTGGTCGGGCTCTCGGCTATCTTTTTGGTCACCTTATTCTGCCTAGATTTGCTTCTTGGGGTCCGTTCCAGATCCTCGCTCGCAAATTCACTCTCTTCATAATTGTGCTCGGGTTTGCTACCAGCACCCTCCTTTTTCCTCGGCGAAGTGCGCCGTGTAGGCGACACGTGCCTTTGGCCTGCATCCTTTCGGGAAGACATGTTGGGCACAGGCGCACACATACGATTCGGACATACGTTTTGAAGCGTCTCTTGATGGATCTGTTGCAGGTCGTGATGCCCGTTGCTCGTAGTTCCCTGCTGCTGCTCATCTTGCAGCATGCGCCGTCCTGGTGCGCACCTTTGGCCAGACTCAGGGAAAGACGGCGTCCTCTTGGCGCCCAAGACGGGAGGTGGTGATGCCCGACCGCAATAGGGGGATTGGCCAGGCGAACTTGCCGCAACCTCATCTACCCAGACCTGAATTGCCGCAGATCGAGACATAATTTGTCCTCTTCATGTCGGGATGAATTTTCAGTAGTAATACTTCTTGAACTCGAAAGTGTCCTCTCATATGAATGCCATTGGCTGTTAAGTAGCCATCACG
>JAOXNK010006590.1:0-10038 GCA_028566675.1 Hypoxylon intermedium | reverse complement strand
CCCTGCTTCTGGATCCTCCCGGAGGCGGCGCCATGTCGTGATTCCATAGCACGTGAAGGATCTTGGTAAATAGATTGTAAGTTGGATTCCTGCAATGCACTTAATGTTAAAAGATGTATGACTGCAGGATGAATCCTAGGAGTGGAATGAAGTATGCTATCATCTCCAGACCTTGACTTCCCTTTTCATCAAGGTATTCAACTGACGAGAAAGGAGCCCGGTCGTAATTGCTTATTGTTCTCTGTACAGCGGCCAGTTGCAAGTCCAAGAATTCCACCTACCGAGTTTTCTCTTCTGCAAATAGTGTCGGTAGACTAGGTGCCGATATAAGCGTATTGCAATACATCAGCAGTACGGTACGAGGATATGTTTGGCGTAGCCAAAGGTAGTGGCCACCAATGATGATAATCTTGTTGTTGCTGTTGTTCTTGGATGGATGTAGCCGGCTAAGGCTGGCTACGAAATGTTGGCTATAAGGTTGTGGGTGGGACCGGTGGTCCCGTGATACCCACAACCACCACCGGTTGTCCATTCAACCAACAAATAGTGATCAATGAATTTAAATTGAATACTCTAAGCGTTTATAGAGAGTTTATAGAAGAATTCAATCCAAGCCTTAAGTATATATACCAAGGTTGTTAATTTTATAGTCATGTCAACTTTACTCATTTTACTCTATACACTGTGAGACTCTTACCCTGACTGATAGTAAAATCGATTGGATGCTCTGGGAACATACTTACGCACGCATCTATACACATATAAGTATGTAGCTAGATGTAGTGTTTCTCCGGACTTTTGAGGTTGTCGTTGCCTCCAGCTACAGCATTGTGTCAGGCGTTGAGTCAGAGTAGTGACGCATAACTTACATTTGCTTCTAACTAACCCGAAATGGGGATGTTTGCTCGATTTGCGTATCTCAACTAATTTCCTTTCCAGTGTGTGGTGTTGAGTCACCATCCGCCGTCCTACCACACCTACCTAGGTACCTAACCCAAACTTATGCCAGGCCCACCTTCACTTTCCCACCATCTTCGCATCTTCAATTCACTGCATACGTTGTAAGGCTTTCTACGTTGTGGTCAAGTGCGTTTTACAACTGGCCCTAGGTGTGGCCTTTTCAGATCTAGACCATTCGTTGCCGGCTACCAAACATTCGACCTGAGAACCCCATTTCTTATATCGTTCGCAAGGCCACAGGTTGGCCTGTCGACTTGACATGACATTCGACCCTCCCCTACCACTTACCTGCAAGCATCATGGAGGCAATCGTGCCCACCAGACAGACTGGAGGGAACTCTTCATCTAGTAAGGTTGCTTCAGCTTTGGACGATAGCAAGTCCAGCTCCGAGAACAGCGACCACGACAATGATAAAGAAGATAACGAGGGAGCAGCACGCCCGGTCGAATTCCCGCAATATACCATGTACCCGAGCGAAGAGACCGAAGACATATACGACTACCGCCCGGGTGGTCTACATCCTGTCCATCTGGAGGATGTCCTAGATGGTCGGTTCGAAGTTGTCCATAAACTTGGACAAGGCGGTTTTGCCACAGTTTGGTTGTGTCTGGAGTTGCAAACTAAAGAATGGCGAGCTGTCAAGATTATTCGAGCCGATGAGTCATATGAAGATATGCAAGAGCTGGAGCTGATGAATTACATAAGGTCACTGAGAGAATTCGACCCCGATACGTGGGAGGCTAGCCATGTCTCCCTGCCCTTAGAACACTTCTGGCTAGAGGGACCAAACGGCCGACACCTTTGCGAGGTTCTTCGAGTCCACGGTCCATCAATTGAGAACAAATGGCGCCTTCGGGTTCAGGATGATGGTCTTGTCACACTCAACGACTTAGTTTTCCAAGTTGCTACCGCGTTGAAGCTTCTCCACAGCAGGGGAATCTGCCATGGTGACTTAACACCTCGAAATATCCTTGTGCGACTGCAGGATTTCTCCCATTTTGGAAAAAAGGAGATGATTGCACGGCTTGGGGAACCAGAGCTGGAGCCAGTCTGGACCTCTAATGGTGTAGACCCGACTCCGATGGCTCCCAGGTACAAAGTTATCCCCGCCGACACGAGAGATTTAGGCATCAAGAACGACATCGCCATTACCGATTTCGGAGAGTCCTTTAGACCCTCCTTAAAGTCCCCGAAGTTCATCGGAATCCCTCTCAAGTATGCTGCCCCCGAAGCTGCTTTTGTCTGCGACCCTGGGCTACCGTGCGATATCTGGTCTTTAGGTTGTGTTATCCTTGAAGTCGTAGCGAACCAAAGCGTGATTTACAATGACTTTTCAAAGCAGAGCTACGCCACGGATTTGGAAACGGCCTTTGGAGCGCTTACCGAGCCGTACCGAACAGCTCACATAATTCAACTCAAGGAGATGATCGAGGAGGCGGGTGAAAGCTGGAAGGACTATGCCGAGGGAGGGAAAGGGGGCAAGCTTCCGGCCTACATTCCTGAAGAGGCGCCCGAACACGCCGAGGACTGTTCACCTAGGATAGTGAGCGAGCCGGAGTCTTATGAACTTCTCAGAAGCGACTTCGAATATGTCATCAAGGAAACTGGCTATAATGATATTTTCCACATTCGCTTAGCGAGGGACATAAGCGTAGGCCGATTTACACTCGGTCCAAATGAGGAGATGATACATGCTCCTAAATTTGAACTTATGAACATCAAACCATTGCAGATGGAAGAACTACGGCTGCTTGGAGACTTATTATGCAAGATGATCAAGTACAATCCGGAAGAGCGAATTAACATTGATCAAGTCTTGGCTCATAAGTGGTTCAACAGGAACAGAGCAACAGCCGACAATGGAATCGTGGCCCCTGTCGTACAGGAGCAAGCTACTAGCAGCGACTAAGGAGAAGAGACCTGATCACTGCAGTGGTCACCTTGGGTGATCAAAGGGCTTGATGAAAGAGACGGGGTTCCTAGGTATCTACGGATGTAAGTATGTAGGTAGTAGCCAGGGCTGGAGCCCCTGATACGTACGAAATACATAAGAACCAAGACTTCCACCTCCAAAAGCTGAGCTGCACGTTCTCACATCAATACATCCTCATATCCGTTTATACTCTAACAGGCAATATGCCTAAAATGGCTTTCTCGCTTAAAGAGACGACATACTCATTAACGATCATCGTCTACTACTAGTGGGCTGCTACTCTCCATCGGTACGCACTCCTGTTTCGTCGACTAATGGCATCTTCTTAAATGCCACACCTCCGCGCTCATTTGAGATACCGTTTAGTCTCTGCCCGAATTCTGGTCAAAGCATGCTACGCGGCCGAAGCCTCCCATTCCTCCGAAACAACCAGAGCAAGATCCCGCGAACTTCCTAAAGTGAGTAATCTCAAATATTCAGGTTCCGGCATTGCTCTGAAAGTGTATCGTGCATTTGTCTATTACGCCGCTTAAGTAGCAGATCTCATGATTGGCAGAAGCTGGTATATATTACTGCCCAGGAATGAAGGTGGCACTCGGCTACCCAGCATCGTTGAAGAAATCTTGTCGGCAAGAGGTTGAGGAATATGGCGAGCCGCGGAGTACGACCATTGCTAATGTTCATGAGTCTACTAGCAGTTGAGATTTGATCTACTTACCTAAGCTGGCATGAAGGACTTCTCGTGTATACAATGCCAATCGAGAGAGTTGGGTGGCATGGATGCGATACAATTCTGTATTGGCATGTGGAAGTGGACAGGATAGCATTGCCAAACGCCAGCTTCCTATGATAGATCGGCGATTGAAGAAACATGGAGGCAAGAACACAAACCCGTGAATTACCCGTTTCCACGAGGAGATTTTTCGATTTGTCAATTGGTTCATGTGCATGATTTTATCATGCCATCTGAAGTACATCAAGACCATGCTATGATACAGCGGGGGTATAAACCAGGGAACTGGAAAGTCTACCTAGGAGACCAAGCACAGGCGAACTCGAATGCCATGTGTGAATACAGTAACTTCCCCCCGAGACCTCTTCTGCTGATATGAGCAAGGAATGATCTGTAATGCCAAGGCGAACAGACATTACAACTCGACGGTCGTAGCAGGAAAGGAACTAGGCCAATCAATGCCAAGGCTTTTCTTTCCAGGAGTCCAAGCTTGTGTGCGCAGGTTAAGCAGATGAGCTAGCATCCTCCTCGCAATGGCAGTACTATCATTCCCTTGGCCTCATGCCGCGCCGCTGGGGGCTCGCTGATGCTTCTGCTTCTCGCGCCACTCGCGGATCGTAGCCCCGGTGACGTTTCTGGCAGCGACCTAGACGACAGACATGCACGTGTTAGCCCAGAAACCTCAACCCGTCTTCACGTCGTCACTCAACAACAAACAGCCCCCTCAAGAAGCAATGTAGAATACATAAAATAATAGAAGGGAAGGAAAGGAAAAAGAAAGAAAAACATACCCACGAGCTAGGCCAAGGCAATCCGGTTCGCGGATCGCGGCCCTCCCAGTCGACGAGGTACACGGGGCGACCGTTTCGGCCGCGGACTTCGCCGACGATAGCGCTCACATAGTACCTGCACGAGCATTTAACAACCAGTTATTTCAAAAACGTAGGGGGAGGGGGGAGTGCTATTCACTGACCAGCCCTTGCGAGAAGTGGGGATGCCGTAGGCGTCAGCCTTGCCCTGGTTAGCTACTCCCGCATCTCCGTTGCTGTCACCGCGCTCGAATGAGCCGTGTTGGATATCGCGCTGCGCCTGGAGACGCTGCGCCGCTAGCTTCGCACGGGTTCTGGTCCACGGCGCATCCGGAGTCGCGCTGGCGAGGGTTGTCGCAGAAGTGCGCGCAGTTTGCGATGGCGAGGGGGAGACGAGTGTAGCCAGCGCAGGGAGGGCGAGGGTAGTCTGGTTGGCATGACCGAGAAGACTCTGCTCATGAGCACGGCGGTGGTGGTTGCGGAGGCTCTGCTGGAGCGTTCGGTGGAGGGAGTTTCGCTGGGGGCTTCCGGCGGGCCGAGATCCTCTTGTAGGGCCGAGGACTTGGCGCTGGTTGGCCGTGGCGCGCGCCTTAGCTGTTGCACTTCGAGTCAAAGCCATTGTTCTAGTGCCGGGACTTGCGATGTCACGATGTGAAGTAAGGTTTAGGGGTGAGGTAAAAGGGGGTGGAGGATGAAAGGATATGGGAGAGTGACAACAAGGGTGCAAGCATGTCAAGAAGTAGAAAAGAAGGTGAAAATAGTAATGAGGGCAAATGAACAACAGGAATAAACAAGTTCAGTCAGTCCTTCCCCTTGCGTGAGGACTCACACTCGTCGCATCAACATCTTCGACGGACAGCAAAAGCAAAACGGGCCATCCATCATGGAGGACCGCCGAGATACGCTGGTACGTAACCTTATAGTAGGGGGGAGGGGAGCCCCAAACTAAAGCAAGGAACGAAAATCAATGACTACCTAGGTAGACAGTTAATGGAATCCATGAACCATGAGTTAGAAAGCTTGAATATTATGAATACGGTTAGCAGATAAAGGGGGTGGCCTGGGATAAAAATAAAAAAAATAAAGCCTTGTTGATGCCTATCCTCAAGCTCTACCGTCACCCTCATGCCGAAAGAATCGAGCGGAGGGAGTATAAAGTCTAAGGTAGACAACGGCTTCCAGCACTGCCGGAGACTCGATCCCCCTATGACAATGCAAATTGTGTTGGGGTCGAGGGCCGTCGAAGACATTGTCCCGAATGCAAGTCTCTCCCCTAGCATCCATATCCTCATGCCCCCCCTCTTTTTGGCTCCTTATACAGCTACTCCGGCATTAGTTCGTAGCCATCTACCTTGCTCCCCCGATGGCAGTTCATTACTTCCTCGTCCACCTTCCGCAGGCATCTTAGAACGTCTCCTGGTCATCCAGCGCCTCTCCCTCGGCAGGAATCTCGAAGCCTTCCTCGGTCGAGTATAGTATCGCCTGGATCTGCTTAATGAGGCCGTCTTCCTGCTTCTCGATCTCGGGGTCTTCCTCGACAGCCTGCTGAATCAATAGCTCTATATCTCGCAGCTTGCTGAAGTAGAAGTCTCGCTCGCGCTCGAGGCCGACAACGGTCTCCTTCAAGGTCCCATTCTCCTGCAGGAGGGCGGCAGACGCAGCGCCGCCACCGCCAGCCTTGACTGCACGGGGGCCAGTAGTGGGGGTTGTACCTCTCCGTGCCGCAGATGATCCAGCGCCTCCCGTAGCTCGCTGAGCAGCGCCGCTGCCGCCAGAGGCACCGAGAGGGGCACCTTTTCTTCGGGCGACGGCATCGTAGTCACCACCGGGGTAGTATTGGTCCCAGAATCGCTTGGTCCACTGCAAGAACTCGAGATTGTCTTGCATCTTGCATTTGGTCAGGGCCTCGACAGGGATGGGCTTGTCGACGCTGTGCTTCGTAAACGTGTCTGCAAGGCAGAAGCGAAGTTAGTCCACAGGCAAAGCTTGGATATCACAACGGCCCGCCATGCACGATGTCCGCGGCGGGACAGGACATGGCCTGGCATATTATGGTACGGAATGTTGAATAAATAAAAAAGAGGGAGGGAGACTGACTTTGCAAGACCTTGAAGTTCTGGAC
This sequence comes from Hypoxylon intermedium, assembly GCA_028566675.1. Classification (NCBI taxonomy): domain Eukaryota; kingdom Fungi; phylum Ascomycota; class Sordariomycetes; order Xylariales; family Hypoxylaceae; genus Hypoxylon; species Hypoxylon intermedium. Next base: position 3,480 of record JAOXNK010006590.1, on the reverse strand, counting down.
GTACGCATACTCGCTGTTGACATTAAACTTGACACGCGACATGGGCACATCGAGGAAGATGCTGTCGAAGACCTGGCAGAGAGCAGCACTGCAGAACGACAAAGACAATAAAGTTAGCTCAGATCTTGCAGTTCTAGGACACCCGACACCACCACCACCGCCGCCGCCGCCAACACCGCTGCCAACACCATCACACCATCACCAGCATAGCAGGGTTATGGCTGCTTGTCACGTCCCCATTGCACACGATGGTTTGGCGGGATTTGGCGGGGGAGGGGTAAAAATGGTAATAAATCGCAAGGATATTCCTACCCAGTACCGCACTGCTCAACCTTGGTGACGTTCAGCTGGAGGAGGCTGTTGAGCCATGCTACCAGCTCCTGTCTGCGTGCCGGGTTGTCAAGTGTTAGCCGTCAAATTCTCGTCCCAAGTTATTAGTAGCAGTGAGGTCATGGCTGCTCACCGAGATTCACCCATGTCTGCTTAGGGGCCGTGATTAAATACGATGTAGCACGTGAAAATGCTTTGTCGGAAGAAGAGATGACTGCTACGGTGTTGGTGCAGTAAGTTGGAGATGTTTGCGCGTGGGTTGCGAAAAGGCAGCAAAATAAAAGAGCCTTGCTGACTTGTGGATTTGTTTTGGTTAGGGAGAAGAAAATGGAAGTTGGGATGTCGCCGGCGCCGCGATCTCCATTACTCAATCAGCGTACAGTCAATCAAAAACCACAAATCCGCGTCACCCAATCAACGAACCTGCAGGGGTTGTTATTTCCCCGAGGAATAACCATGACCCAAGCCGGGATGAAATTTGACAGATGCACGGCCCCCCAAGCTTGGCTGCCTGCTGCCTGCCCACCACACGTGACTACCACCTGCTTTGTAAGTGCGCAATAAAGGTGGAGACGATGGTCGCGGGGTTGTCCACTCATTTTCCATACGCGGCAGCGCGGATCCTGAGACTTGCCCACATTCACAGCACAAAGAGAAGAAGCACGCAAATCCATGGACACCAGCAACTTGAACGAGAATCAATCTCCATCATTAGACGCCTCCTATCTATCCAAACATCATTGTACACATTTAATATCCAAAGAAAAATCGAATGAAGGATATATAACATGATACAGTGTGAAAACTTGCCAAAAGTTCTCCAAAATGCCCCCAAACCCCTTACCCTGACCCAAGAAAAAAAAACATACGAGAAGAGTTCATGGACTTAGGAATCCCATATCTTTCCAACTCTGGATAAACTGCTTGGTCACCCGCTCATTGACGGGTCCGGCATTTGCCAAGGTCTTCGAGTGTTCTCGGACCTTGATGGTATCAAGTAGGAGTCCGCCACAGGACATCCTGAGGAAGTTATCGTCAAGGAAATCGATCAACAAAAAGGCTGGGTTCTCGCCCTCGGGACCTTCTACCTGTCTAGGGTGATCCCGGACCCGTTGCACCCAGTCCCGGAAAGGAACTATGTCGTGCGGTGAAATATCCAACGCGTCGGCCAACACGGGGATCATCTCCTTCCACGGCTGGCGTACTGGGTTATCGACGTGGTAGATGGGGTAGTGTATCTTGTCCTCGGCGAGGAAGATGAGGTCTACGAGAGTGCCGGCAACTTCGTCGACCGGCGTCCAAGAAAGTAGCCCTTCGAAATCAGGCAGTGCTTTTAATGTTTGGGAAGATTTGATCAAAAAGGAAAGATGTTCCATGGGGTTCCAGTAACCGCTGGTACTGGAGCCTGCTATCTGACCAGGACGAACGACCATGGTGCGGAAACGATCGGGGTGCTTGTGGAGCGTCTCGTCGAGCATCAGCTCGCAGATGTATTTGGCATCACCGTATCCTGTAGGTAAAACGGACTCGATCGTCATCCGCTCCTCTGGGACTATCGGTTCGCCTGACCAAATTGGTCTATGACCGACTGTGGCAATAGAAGAAATGAATTGGAAGGTAACCTTGGTGCCCGGGGTACGTCGATTAGAAACTTCACGAGAAAGGTTTAGGAGATTTTTCATGATTTGAAATTGTGTTTCGAAGTTGCGGAGTGGCCACTTCGCGTTCATAAGCCACGCGTTGTGGATGATGTGGGTGACATTTCCGACCAGGCTTTCGTAGTCGGCGACGGGTAAGCCAAGGTAGGGTTTAGACATGTCGGTTTCGAAGACGCTGAGTTTATTGGTAGCTTGTTCGGACAAGGTAATTCCCTTTTTAATGAGAGCTTGTTTCTGACGCTCTACAGGATCGGTTCGGCTACGTCGGTTGAGGCAGACAACCCGAGTGACATCTGGTAGTTCGGCGAGCTGGGCGATGACGTGCGACCCCAAGCTACCGGTGGCGCCCGTGACCAGGACGGTATTTCCGTCAGGGTTTGTATTGGACCACGACGCCTCCTCGAGACCAGCCGAGAACCCCTCTGTGAGTTTTCGGACGTAACTATCAACGACTGTTTGCCGTTCCACGAGGTCAGCTGAGAGACTCTTAACAGGTAGAGAGGAGGAAGGAATTGGGAGCCGTTCGCACCTCTCACCCGAGGCCATCGCGATGATCAGCTTCTCGCATCTGTTCTCGGGTCGTGCACCGTCGGTCCAGTCGACGTGTCCATATCCTACAGCCTGGAGCTCCTTCTCCCAAAGCTTTTCATGGGTGACGGCGTGTTTGCGTCCGTCGTCGAAGAACCACCATCCCTCGAATAATCCGAATATCATGTCGACCCAGTATAGTGTACCGGTCATCTCAACCATCATGAGGAAACCGTCTGGGCGAAGGGCCTTGCGGATGTTGCTACCAGACACTCGCAGAGAGTGTGTGGCGTGGACAGCGTTGCTAGCGACAACAATGTGCTGAGTTCCGATCAGATCATCGGCCGGTGTCTTCTCGATATCGTGGGCCCTGAATTTCATGAATGGGTAGTGCTTGTACTTCTTACGCGCCGCGGCCACGAATGACGGCCCGAGGTCGGTGAAGGTGTACTCGACTGGTACGTTCAATGAAGCAAGTAGGGGAACGAGCCACTTAGTGGTGCCTCCAGTACCACCACCCATCTCAAGGATCTTGATCGGGCCTTCGCTCATATCGAGCTTGGAGACAAGTCGTGCAAGGAAGTCCTCCATTTGTTTGTAGTACACGCGATTGATAGGCCAGTCTCCGTACAAGCCGGATACTAGTTCACGTCCCTCGGGGGTGCCGAAGACCAATTTTATACCGTCTGTCTCACCCTTCAAGACTTCCGCAAGGTTAGATCCAGTGTAGAAGGTAAGTTTATCAGCTGTGGTTTGATCCGGGAAGCGTGCAAGTAGTTCTTGCAAAACTTCTTTACTCGATCTTGGAGAGGCGGCAACGGCAGTACGAGTAACGCTGTCGCCGTTGAAGTTGATGATGTGTGATTCCTTCTCCATCATCTGGTACAGGTAGTCTACCAGCCGGGTGTGCTCCTTCGGATGCGGGATGCGGGGGAACTTGTCACCTGGCTTGGCATCACGGAAG
>JAOXNK010006550.1:0-10074 GCA_028566675.1 Hypoxylon intermedium | reverse complement strand
GCATCTCTCGCCTGGGGAACCGAGATTGCGCGTCTCGCACCCGCTGTCGAAGATGCCGCCGTCATGCCCAAGGAGTCTACACCTGAGCAAAAGGAGCGCGGCGGCGCTCTCGTGGGCACGTTCGCCTATGCCGCTGGTGCCATAGGCATCCCGTACCTTGGCGACGCAGCCACGCTACCTACCGGAACACGCAGCGCAGAGCTAGCATTTAGCCCGGCAACCACAACTAAGGTCGTGGAGGCCTGCAAGGCGCGCAACGTCAGCGTAACGGCCGCGGTGCACGCGAGCGTGGCTGGTGCCAACTACGCGCTCGCTGACGCGGCGGCGAAGGACAAGCACTACACCAGCACAGTGCGTTTCGCGCTACGGCAATACTTATCAGAGCCGTACTCAGCGCCCGCCTTTGCCGCAGGCCTCTACACAACGGGCTGGATGAAGCGCATCGAGGCCCAGACATCGTGGGCGGAGCGCCTCCAGAGCTACCAGGACGAGTATCGGAAGGGCATCACGCGGGACTTCCTCGATGCGCACCGCGAGTACGCGCTGCAGCTGACGGCGCTCATACGCAGCCTGCCGCAGGGCGGAGACGATCCGCCAAGCGACGTGGATATTAGCAGCATTGGCGTCGCGGAGAAGCTAATCCGACGAACCTATGGCACCTCTGAGGCCGGCTTCGAGGTCAAGGCGATTAGCGTCGGGGTCGAAATACTATCTCGACAGGCCGTGACCTTTGTCTGGACCTTCCGCGATCAGTTACATCTTAACGCCGTCTACAATGAATCGTTCCACTCGGCCGAACAGATGAGCCGGTTCGTAAGCACGGTCAAGAGCCAGCTGCTTGAGGGATTAGGCGTGGAAGAGTCGTAGAGATGCGGTGTCCAGATGACTCCTTAGCTGTACTTAAGAAGTCATATATACAGCGTATGTGCGGCACTTTCTTCATGTCCCGCCGTGCTTCATGGCCATGTATAAGAATTCCGTCGGCCCGGGAGGATTCAATACAATACAGGGCTTTTCTAAACCCTCAAGAGAAGTGGTCAGCTCTTTACTTCATGAACTCAGCGCAGACGAGTCCAGCCAGTGTGTTGCCGGAGTTTGATAATACCTCGGGTAAATGAATGCGGAAAATTCCCAGTTCCTCGATCATGAGGCCAATACAATAGACATGCTTGACCTATATCAGGGTTATTTATGCTTGAAGTTCGTTATGGCACACAAGCTGGACAGGTGGAAAGGAGGGTTTGGGCAGAAGGTCGCGTTTGTCGAGCAGATGTTTTCTATTGTGAGACTGGTTAGAAGACTATCGGGTTGAAGACTATCGCTAGCCCATTTACATAACCGGTCTTTTTTAAATTAGCATGGAAACTCCCATTGGCCATACTAAGGACTATCTTGACCGGTTTAGTGACTATCGGTAGAGTACCTAACTGCACTCTTTGTAGCCCGTTTTGCTTTCTGGGCTTACTAGAAACATTAAAAACGAAGCCGTTTTCAACGTCCCTGGCGTATTCTCCTTTTACCCAAATACCATAACTCTGCCCTCATTCACATCTTGAGGATAATCTTGCCAGATACAATACTTCCCAGGCCATATTTAACCTCTTTCGACATACGAAAATGCATGATTTTCCACGTCTCCGAAAAGGATAGATCGGTTCTCCAACAACTTATTTGAAACAAATAGTTGGTGGTTGCGGCAGTACGGACGGAATACACTGCACGCGCAGACGCGGTACCTGGGTACCTACCAGCCTACTTGAGCAGCCGCTAAACTTCAACCGAGTTTAAGCCGCATCTTTCTTCCCCATGTCCAATGCCTGCTGAGTTTTCCTCGAGCCCCGCAGTGACTCGGCTTTTCAATTTCCCTCATCGCAATTTTACCCACTCACATTTTCGTTCTAGATCCTCGCCACAAACGCTGAAGAACGCCCAGGTTCGATTCTCTTAGTGGCCAAAATTTTGAAACCATCTTTTCCTTCCTCTCTCATCCCCAGATGCCTCATGAAAAGCACACACAATGGATAGAGGCCTCGATGAGCTGATCGAGTTGCTCTTAGTTGAGATTGCCTTCTCCGGCGTTCGAGGTAAGCCTACCTAGTTCGCTAGTTATTGCCTGATTGAATCTGTCAAATGCGAAGAGATGCCCCCCTAATCATCGAATGTAAGCTGACCCTTATCCTGATTAGGGTGCTCTGTCTCTGCTTTACTAAAAGCAATTGAATCCTTCTTTGACGATGCTAGAGATGATATTAGCCAGCATGATAGTGAGAGTCACAACCCAGGCGACGTCAGTGATGACATCGCTCATTCCGATGACCCGCCTCCTAGCGGCTATGACCTTGACGTAGCTTCGAAGATCTGGCAATGGCTCGCGGCAAGGGCCGACGTCTCTGTGGGCACTAATAGACAGTTCAACCACCTCTCACTAGATGAGATCTTAGCTTTGCCGGAAGAAGAGGAGCCCACCGGCGATGCTGAGACAGCTGAAGATCAGATTAGTGTTCGGCCCGTATCCAAAACACCACGGGAGTCTGTACGAGCCTCAAAGAACTACAGACCCTTTCTGCATGTGTCCGAAGAACGCCAATGGAAGACGCTTGCCGGGCACGGCCCAGATCTCAAGCGGCTGCCCCTGTTCGAATGGAGGGCCCTTATTGATATCGCATCCGTAAGAGAGAAGGGAATTCTCCAAGGCGATCTAGTTCGATTATCAGGCCAGGACAAGCGATCCCTTCCCACGCGGACCGCAGCTCTCGCAAAAAAGGGATATATTATCAAGCAGCCCGTTCTCCTCCGCGGCTGTCGCTCCAGCAAACTGTGGCTCGCTCGATATGCTGAAAGTGCAAAAGTGGATCGCGATGGTCTCAATTTTGATGAGATCGATTTGTCAAAAGAGGCCTTGACCAAAGACCTCTCGCCTGTGCCGTTTAGTAGCCACTGGAATGGCGACAGGATTGATTACATAGCTATTGCGCAAGCCTTCAATGCCGTCGCAAAGGCTTGGGGTGTTATGCGATATTCCGATATGCGAGTTAAACTGGACGTCGAAGGTCGCGTGCCTCGGATGAGAGCATTGGCAAAGACATCTCGATGGTTTACCAGTATCGGTGCAGTCACATTTGTGCCCGCCAAGTTCTCGAACAGTCAGAGGCTCTACAGAGACTGCGTCAAATTCATCAGGGAACCTACAGCTGATGAGTGGAAGGTATTCAGGTCTACGCCGACCACTCATCTCAAAGTCCCTTCTGCTCGACTCGGAAAACGCGGACAGGCATCTCGAGCCAAGTATAACAAGAAGATCAACGTCGGCCCCCACAGCCAAGCGAACTCGAAGCAGGCCTCAAACAAGCAGCATCAACTGCAAGTATCTAATCAAGAGGAGCCAGGCCAGTTGCTGTGGAGCCCGTATAAACCCATCGTCAATACAGCATTCGAGATAATCAAGAGGAGTGGCTCGGCAGGATCTTCGAATACTGCAATCGGATACCAAACATTGGGACACGATTACCGCAAGTATGTTGCCGCACTTAGCAGAGAACTATCGGTCCCTAATTCACAGCCTCCTCATCTGCAACATCTCGACGTCGTATCGCAACTGAACCGTCTGGGAAAGACAATGACGTATCAATTCTTCGCAAAAACGGAACTCAATGACCATTCTGCTGGGCAGGAAGTGAAAGACGGGGATAAATCTCAGGCAAATTCAAATGAGAACTCTCTGGAGCAGAATCCAGTCATTGCACCAAAAAGCTACACGTTCTCGCAACCAGAATTGTCCAATTTTGCGCCAATTTCCGCTTCTACACTTCGCCAACTTAGTAGTGGATTACAAGGATCAAAGTCGAATAAAAGGAAGAAGCGAAAGAATGCTTGGGACGACGAGCCTATGAAGAACGTAAGTGGAAGTCACCGGGTAGGACGCAGCAAGAAAGTTAGGATAGATGATGGGGGACCAGATTCACGTACGAGTGATGATTTAGAGGTGTCAACATCTTCTATGCCACCGCCGCCGCCGCCACCACCCGTCAGACCACCAGGCGTTTACCGCGAACCCGACAATTTCCTAGACCCCCCCGGAAAGAAAGGCCGACGCAGAAGGTCTGTAGTTATCACATTCAAATCCGATGCGCTCACGGACTGGTCCTTCCTCGATAACATGCGGAAGAGACTGGCAGATTCTGTGGCCTCGCGACAAACCGAACCTTCACCACCGAGAGCGACGGCCCTGGACTCATCTGAGACAACGGCTAGGGGCGAATCCACAACACCAGCGAGAGCAGAAACAATCCGAATCAAACAGAAACCAGCAAAACGCAATGGCAAAGCAGTTTACCGATGTGACCTGTGTGGTAATAGCTGGAAGAATTCAAACGGTTTGGAGTACCACCTGAACAAATCACGGACTGCGTGCAACCCTTCTTATGTTCCGCCACCTCCTCCACCTTCACCACCACCCCCTCCACCCCCTAGGCCGAAGCCTACACTCAAGCAAAGGTTACCCGACACTCCAAGTGAAGGGCTCCATGTTCGTGCTCCTGGTATACGAAGGGAGTTAGATTCGGCTCGTCAGGGGCCACAGCAAACTCTCGACGGTGTAAAACGCCTTCCTTCTCTGCCCTCTAAGCATTCTCGTCCTATTGATACCTCCACAAGTAGGCAAGGTACATCTAGGCCTGATTCAATCCGAGGCTCTATCGTCTTACAAGACGTGGAAGCTTATAATATTATCGACCACCAACGAAGACGGAGGAATAGCCAGGCGGCGTTACTTGACGGTGACAATTCAGTCTCGTCACAGCGTAAGCCAGGTCAGGATGATTCACACACGGTGTCCAAACAGCCATCCAGAGATCATGAGCAGCAAAGTGCGCTTGGTAGTGGAACAGAAAAGGGGCAAACCCCCTCTACTATCAATAATCATGCTCTGCCTAGTCTTCGCGACCCGGTACTCATAGCTAAAGAGGCGCCCAAAACACCTGCAGACATAACAGGAAAGGACGGAGGGTCGAAGCTACTGAGCAGCCAACTGTCAACACTGAAGGGTCCTAAACTGTCTAAAAATGTCGCTGGCAAAATACGCAAGGAACGTGTACCTCGTATTATCCAGCATCTTCTGGACAGTAATGATGGCGTGTTTCCTGGCCAGAAATCCCTTTACTGTGCTGTGGTGGCATTCTGGCTCAAAAACCACCGAGACATAGAACCCCCTGACCCAAGTATGTGCGAGACTATGGTGAAAAACATGGAGAAGACGGGGGCACTGTTACAACTTCACTTTTGCTTCCTTGATAACAACAACAAACTCCAGCAATGCTGTGTACTCGCGAAGATCCGACCAGGGGGAACTAACAGTGCAGATCTGGCTACAAGTCCCAAAGTTAGCATCGTCAAGGAGAAGATGAAAGAGATGTTCCCGACACCTTATATCCCAGAAGCATTTTCCCTGTCTGAGGATGATAACCGAGTGTACAATGCCCTGTCGTCGACATACAGGAATGGTCCCCAAACGAACGGGTCTCGTAGACAAAACCAGAAATTGGGCGTGATTGAGGATATTGAAGTCCTGAAATACCCGGTACATGTCATGAACGGCATCGCCCCTCACGCAACTGGCTCAAAGCGGTCCATAGAAGATGACGAACTGACAGACGGAACAACTCCTAAAAGAGCCCGCGTCGACACTAGCCGCGTTGATAAGCCTCGACGCATCCCAAAACCTCGGAAGCGACGTGAGCATTGGGACACAGGACATGTTGCCAAGCATCTTTGGAACCAGAAACACAACTCAGATGAGAAATGGGATCAGCAGCACAGCCACCTCCAGGACTTCGCAACCGGGACATGGTCAGTCTCACCCCAAAACAGCATTCACATACGATCTAGCATCGATGAGTTTTTATCCTCGCTTCAAAGCTCTCGTGAAGAAGCACAGGCTTCAGTGCGTCAGCATTTGTACAGCCAGTCGAAGTCTTCCGGAGCGACTCATTCGAATCGCAGGTTTAAGGATAAGGCCAATGAAGGTGTCTCGGGTGAAGTAGCACTTACTACTCTCGCAAATGCATCTGGAGGTGCTATGGTGGATCGATTCGTCGAACCATTAACTTCTATGTCGTTTGCACACGACGGTTTAGGCTCTGAGGATGAGGATGAGGATGATATGGACCTAGTTAACTTACATGATTCGAACACTGATGAAGACAGCGGGAGTGCTCGCCTCGGTGAAAAGCCGAAGACCGCTTTTGCTAATATTGAATCAATTCATAGTACTCGGAAGGGTTGCTGGCCTCGGTTGCCATCTGTATTCTTCGAGCCAGAGTCATCGGGCTTCACGATGGTGGGGGATATGCCAGATGCGAAACAAGCCCATCTACAGAATTTACCGCACGGCGCCAAGGACATCATCAAAAAATACAAGGGCAAATTCCAATTCAAGTGCTACAGAGATCCCTTGTATGGGAAGTTCCTGCGAGAAGTGGACATCATTGAGGCTTGGGAACAATCACCTAAAGGCACCGAAGTTCTCTTATTCGGATCAGTCGCGCCAGAATACATTTTCGTGTCGCTATCCCCTGATCCATCGATGGCAAATATGAAGCCCATCACCCTCGAATGGCCGAACGAGACTCAATTTACAGCCGAGAATATACCTGAAGAGATCAAGAATGCACCACCCGAAGATGAAAACGCTGGTTTGCCAGAAGTAGCCCCTCGCCCTCGAGGCAGACCGAAAAGAAAACGCAATCCGGGATCGCAGTCTGAACCTCAGCCCAAACGCCAAAGGCTTCCAAAAGCCCAGCCACCTGCGCGGTCGCAGATGGAAGTTCAATATAAGTCGCGAACATTGACGCAGATACCTATCCAGCATCGAGGTCGTGTGTATAGACCGGCCCCCAGCGATAATAAATCCGGCCTCGGCGGTAGCGAGACAGAGCTCATAGCCGCATTTGTGGTCGTCAAGACTCTTCTAGGTGGTGTCGATAGGAAGGCAGACCTCGGATTAATCTTGAAGACCCTACCCCAATTCTCTCATTCAGCCCTGAAGAAATTCTGGCCCAGAGTTAGTAGGGAACGAAAAACCTATATTGATGCGTTGACAATCAAGTTCCAGTCGTCATTCTTGAAAGCATACGAGGCGGGTGAGTTTCCACCTCTCAATTACGACGATGTCGAATCGTATGACTGGCAATCTTTGATCTTTTGGGCATCGAAGCTCAAAACCCACGAGGACGTGAACCTTCCCGAATCTCGTCAAACTCTAGACAAGGACTATGCCCTTGATAATGTAGCTAATAGGGCTACAAACTGGAGAGAGAAATGGTATCAAACCTCGGCTTCCATGGCATCTCGAGTCGATGCAACTTCTAGCGAGCACATGTCCATCCCTCTCAGTGGTAGCGTCCGAGCTGATGAGGGGATCATGAACCGCGCCAGATCTTGGGTTCGCTCATTATGCATTACCCCCATAAATGGCGCCCGCATGCCGGAGCAGATTCGTGCGAAACTTCTAGGGCTGAGTGGTACGACTGAAGCCGAAACGAACAAGCTGCTGAAGAAAGTTGTCGATCGGCTTACATCAGAAAGAATAGCGGCACGGAGCAAGGGGAAAATACTTGGACAGGCCTTGAGATTACACGGGGTCTTTACGAAGCAAATTGCGAGGCCTCCCGCTGTTGAAAAGTTCATGCAGGCTGCCAAGTTCAAGGCGCAGCTGGACGAGACTTTCCGCCAAGGAGAAGAATATTTCTTGCCATATGCTGCTGACGACGGTACGATTATGGCAGTCATCAACCTCCAAGCTAACGGCCGCATTCGCATAGAGGCCCCTGAAACCCCTAATGTGCCGTTTGGATTCGATCCCGGCAACTATGATGGCAGAACGTTCCCAAAGAGCTATTACCATTTTGACTTGGTATTGGCGCCTACGGAGCAATATATGTTCGATGATGAGCTGCCCGTTATCCAGCAGGCTAGATGCATGCAAGCACCACAAAAAGGCCCCCAGGATATGATACCGATCTGGGTCGACTTCTGGGGAAATCTGGACAAGGGTCGTTGGATTGCATACTTGAGCATGGTGATTATGGCCCTCGCTACCAAAGGTCCCTTGACGCCGGAGACTACAAGCGTGCTTATGAAGCCGTTTGTTGAACCGTTTGAAGCCAAGTTGATCATGGACTGGGTCGATAGCCTGGGCATTTTGCAACGCATCGAATCGGAACGGAGTGCAACGATGGGCGAGTGGTGGTGGTTGGTAGTGGGGAGAGTCGTAACGGATGCGAAGGAGGACGAGGGTGCTCAGGGCTGAGGAGGACGGCCATCATAATCTGTATTCCTATGGCATTGATTTTTGGGAGGATTGATTTCACGCTACAACAAGGCACGGCACGGCACGGTACCAAAAAAGCATGGCAAAGGCGTTTAGAAGAAGGAGATATTACCTACATCTCGCTGCGAAGCATTACTAGCGCATTTCCCCTGGATTCGCTGTAACATCACTCGACGGGCAAGAAACAACTTGCCTTTTTTCATTCTCCGGGATGATTTCCCTAGATCATAGTAATTCGCCTTGGACGAATGCCATAATAAATTGCGTTTACGGTGTGGATAGACTGCCGGCAAAGTTGACGTGATTCATACCTTGCTTGCTTGGCTCACTACTTCGTACCTAGAGTAGTAATCAGAAATTCATATTTCATGAATGATAAATTACTAGGAATGAATACAGTCTGGTACCAGCCACTATTACGTACGTGTTTGTTTGCGCTTTTCTCGGAGACGGGGCCATCGGAATAGCCTCACGCACGGTGGGCCCACTCCGTCCCATTGTGATGGCTCTAGTTAGGTACATACCTAGGGCCCGAGACCTATTTTAGAGAGTCAAAGCTGGCTGGCTGGCTGGCTGGTTGGTTGGCCTGTGCTAAAGTTTGTGTATGGCATGTGCTAGGTACGTATGGTATATAGGAACTAGTTGCAATAAACACTTTACACAGACTTATTCGAGGAGGTTCAGAAAGGTGCCATCGTCTAGTGGTAGGACAGCACGTTGTGGTAGACTGGGTAGGAGAGAGGGGCCTTACAACAGCAACAACGTCCGTGCAAACGTCGGTTCGATCCCGGCTGGCGCCAATGAAAATAATTTTTTTGTATGAATTTGTGCTCTTGGAGATCACTAGGTAGGGTTTATTTTTTCAAGCTGGGAAGAGGACGAAGCAGTCAGTCAGTCAGTCATCAATGGTTAGATGTCTAGGTAGGTAGGTAGATAGTATAGTTGTGCATGCTAAATGTTTCTAATGCCGTCGTCGTCCCCCTCGGTAGATCACGGCACCTCCTGGCACTTACTAAGTACCTAAGGAATGGAGGCATTCGGTTGTTGGAGACATAGGGCTAGACGAGCCGACCAGCCCTTTATTCGCCCAGCAGTTCATCTGATCAATCAACCAAGTACTTGACGGCCTCTCTCCCCTGACTCAAACCTGGGCTCGCATTGAGTATTTGCCTACGTAGGTAAGTAATCAGCCGAGATTAGCTAGCTAACACTCATGCATGCCACGAGCGAATCTTGGGGCACTTATTGTTTATTCGTGACCCCAAAAACCAGGCCATCGTAAGTGACTGATTGCTCAACAAAGGCTGTCCCAAAAATGAATATGATTGAATCCGTGCTATCAATACTCCTGCGGCATGAAGCTACTTGGTTGGTATGAACCCCTATCCTGCCTGCAACGCCGATCGCCAATGCATACACATACATATATACACACACACACGCCTTAATCATTACACTCAACGTCTTCAACGTCCTACTAGGATCTTCAGAAGCATGGCAATCAATATGACCACTAGCGACACAATAGCGTAGTCGACCCACGCCGGTACTCCTGCGTTTGGATCGATCGGTCTTCGGCTCTGCGCTGTCGTCATTCTTGTTGTTGTTGTTGCTGCTGCTTGCGCTACTGAATCTGGTAGTGGTATCGTTCTTGTCGGTACCGGAACACCTTGCGCCGGTCTAGCAGGGGGCGGTGCTGCGGAAGCCGTCGTCGGCGGCGGTGGTGTGATATCCCTCTCCGGCGCCGT